>BMAU01011908.1:0-22544 GCA_019973935.1 Trichonephila clavipes | reverse complement strand
TGGGATAAATAAATACCATTTTCACATTTTTCAATTTCCATGCCTAAAAACTTATTAGTTTTGTTTTCAACCACTTAAAATACATTTTTAATCTTACTAACAATATCTTTATACATTTTATCATTGTTACAAAAAATAGCTAAATCATCTACATACATACATAATATAAGAACACTTTGATGATCAGATATAATAAAAACACAATTATCAGAAGCTAATTGTTTTAAACTAAAATTTTCTAATTCACACCCTTTATTTTCATATATACCAGTTTCTACCAGACTGTGGCAAACCATAAATACCCTTTTTCAATTTACAAACTTTATCATCAATGTTCCATGTACGAAGATCTCCTTGAAAAAGCGGTAAGTGAATTTGGCAATCTACCTTACTGTGATACCACTGGCTTCCCTGTACATGAAATCCCCACTTCATCTCCAGTAAAATCGCAACCCACTAAAAGAAAGGATGAGGATGGTTTCACCTCTCCCCCCCCCCTTTGGAAAAATCTCTAAAAATAACTTAACCCATAGAGAAAATTTAAAATTAACTTACAAAATCCTTTTCATAATCTACAACCCAAGGATACGAAAGCAGCAGGAACTTCCCGAGCCAACACCACCAAAAACACTACATTAATACCTAGAGCAAATAATCCCGGAGCTAAAAATCTCCCACCTCCAGTTTTTCTAAAATACTCGAAGGATCATAGAATTCAAATGAAAACACTTAATGACATTTACCCTGAATTACGTAGCAAACTCACCGGTGAGTACATAAAATTATACTCTGACACTGATGAAGAAAGGCGTGAATTAATTAACAAACTCGTCGAACTCGAATTTCAATACTTCGCCATCAAACCTAAAGCTGAAAGACCTATAAAAGTTGTAATCTAGGGTCTTCCCCGAAATTCCAACCCCCAAGATAGAAGAAATGACCTAGTTTAACTAGGATACATGGTCGATAAAGTTTCTCAACTTATCGGCCGAATTACTAAACAACCCCTTCCAATATTTCTTGTCTCACTCCCCAGGAACATTTTTAATGCAAAAATTTTTGAACTTAAGAAAGTAAGCTACATGAACGTTACTGTGGACGGTTACGATGGCAAAGGGGTTACAAAATGCTATTACTGTAACCGATTCCACAACACAGCAGAAAATTGCCACATCACGCCAAGGTGTCTGAAATGTGGCGAAGCTCACCAAACGCGCGATAGTCAAATAAAAACCCTACTGCATTAATTGCGAAACATACGGACACATGGCAAACTACTCCGGCTGCCCCAAATTCCCCAAACCTCGTAAAGGTACCCAAGAAAAACAAACATCTACACCAGTGCTTCTCAAACTTTCAATACTGGCGCCTCTCCTTTTCAATCACAACTTTTATCGCGCCCCCATATACATAATAATTTACTGAATGCAATAATAATGCACTTTTACGATAAAGTAACAATATTTATTATAAACCGTACAAATTTATGACATAAGTATTAAATTTTGTATATGTTACTTTTAAGCAAAAAGTTAAGTAATAGGATAATTACTAAGTTATTTTTCCTTTCTCTGATTTTTAAATTGGAACATATTACAAAATGCGGTGGTTGCTTAGAAGACAAAATATAGATATCAGCTAAATATAGAAAATGAACTCAGAGGGTCAATTTCTTATCTTAAAACTCCTTTCAAAAACTTTGCTTTGTAAGACAAGCCCATGGAAGTAGCTAATAATTATTAAACTTGTTCTTAATTTAGTATTAATTAATTAGTCATAAAATACTCAGTGCACCACTCATACATTAAAAGCAGTGTTTCTCAAACTTTCAATACTGGCGACCGAATTTTCAATCATAATTTTTGTCTAGCCCCCTCTGTACAACAATAATGTATTTACTGCAATAAAAATGCTCTTTGAGAGAGAGACGCTAAAGTTACAATACGATCTTAATTATAAACCGTACAAATTAATACGATAAGTATATTAAATTTTGTGTATATGTAACTTTTAAGTAATATATATTTTTAAGAAAATTACTTAAAATATAAATTACTTAGAATTATGTTATTTTTCTTTTCTCTAATTTTTAAATTGGAACAGATCGCAAAATGATGTATTTAATTAAAGATTAATTTCCTTCAGCATTCATTTCTCAAAGTACAAATGTCATTAGAAAATAGTCTAGTCAATGTGGCTCTCTATCATATCCATCACATCTGGCATTATAGGGGTACGTTTGCGTGAGTCTGGGCAACCTATCGGACGTCTGCGCAAAACATGTAAAAATGCTTTTCCTCGTACAATTCCAGTCAGTTTTGGTCGACTCGATACTCCTATAGCTACCGAACTTAGCTTGAATGTACATTTTTAAATTTCCACGTTAATTGTAATTCACGGTAATTAAGTATTTACGGCAGTAGATTAAAACAATATCATACATACATTTTAAGTCGTAGCAAACATTCGACCATAATAAAAGAATCAACAAGTACACGACGAACGAGCATGGTTCCAAAAATTAAATCAAGGCGATCTTCTCAAAATACTTAAATTTTGGATTTACCACTACTGAAGTAAATGATGGAAAAAAAGCCCCAGCTCGATATGTGTAAAACTTACAAATCTGTAGAACAACATGTGAAAGTTGTTTTTAACATTCGAAAATCGATGAACAAATCGATTTTTTCAATTTTGATTGAAACATAAAATTTTCATTCTTTTCTTTCTAATGCAGTTTAAATTTTTGCTCTAGCTGAATTAGAAGTATTTTTAATATTTTTTTAAAAGTTGTTTACATCTGTCAAACCCAAAAACCGCTGATTGCCACGCCCTCTTAAATCAAAACAAAAAGACACATGCTACTTTTCAGCCTTATCAAATGGTTTAAATTGATTAAAAGAATTTATTTCGATAAGCAACTCATCAAAAAGAAGTGAAGTGAATAGTTGTAGATGTTTGTTTACTTACAGCCTATTTTTACCTCCTTAAATGCAACGGTTTTCTGCTATCATGCGCAAGTGTTTTTACATCAAAAACATTAATAAAACGTTTACAAAACGTTTTTAAACTCGGTGAAGTAATAAAATGTTTAAAAACAAAAGAGTTTGGAAAGAAATGTACAAAACAAACTTTTATGGATTTAAATGTTGATAAGTCAACAATTTCAACATAAATAAATCGGTTTTAAAATCTAAGTTAGGTAGTTTAATAAAAGAGTATGTTTCTTTTTTAGATTCATTTGAATGTTTCTGTGAAATTCTGACATTGTACTGTTTTTGTGCTTTTTGAAACAACATTAATTACATAAAATTATTGTAAAAACCAAGGTATTCACATAAATTTTGGTCAAATCTAGGGTTTGCCTAGAAAATTGCTAATATGTTGTGACTTTTGTGGTCTTATTCAAACATTTCTTAATACCAGGTTTACTAAAAACAGTAGTTGATCAAAAGATGGATGAACACAATAGCTATGAGGTCTATTTAAAAGAAGCAGTTGCAAAAAAAAATATTTTTTGCGGTGTTATGCATTTGTCACTTACACCATAGTGGTTTTCCACGATTAGGGACAGAGAAAATAACCAAAGTGTCTATGGCTTAGCTGCTGCCGAAACAATATTTAATAATGGATAACCAAATGTACCAGTGGCTATCAATGGTACCTGGCTAAAAAGCTATATATTTCTAAATGGTGTTGTTACGGCAGTTAGTTTGGACACTGGGAAAGTTGTTGATGCTAAAATATTATCGCAGAAAATGTTTGTGTAATTTTTAACAGCGATGTACATAGCAATGAGTGTTCGGCAAGTTACATTGAAAATAGTAGGGAATGGAAATTGAAGAGGTGCACTTTTTTTGTATCTCTCATCGCTCGCAGACAATTTTGATATACACACATATTTGGACTATATCTCTAAAGCATACAAAGCAGTTTTAGAATCTAAAGATATGTCAATATTGAACAATTAGAATGTTTGATAATGTGGAGAAAATGATGAGGACATGACTTAGGGCCTTAAAATCAAAATTAAAAAGACAAAAAAGCTTGAAGACAAAAAATCTCTAGGATGCCGTAATGGCTTGCTGAAATAAATAAATTTGCAAATTTACTATGTTTTGGCTGTTCAAAACAACTCGGGAAAATTTGTCAGCCATAAGGCAAGCTATATGGACTATAATTTTTTGATAAATGTTCCTTTGAATCTACGACACGGTTTATGCCCCATGGGATGTGACTTGTGGTGTAGATGAAAAGGTTACACATACACACACACAAGCATAAACGACTTACCTATTGCAATTAGGGAATTGCATAAACAAAGTATTTAGAATCACTAATCTTGAACATTTATCTGGATGCTTGCTTGATAAAACTCAAAATATTAGTGAAAGCGGAAATAATTTTTGGTCTATAATTCCAAAAACTGTATTTGTGCAATTGGGACCTTCAAAAACTATAGTACATGAAGCTATATACTTATATAATCAAGGCTTCATTACCCAAATTAAAGTTTTAGATGTATTAAACATTCAACCCCTGAATTTTACAAATGTCTTGCAAAAAGTAGATCATCCGTTTATTAGGTAAGCAGAATAATCATTTTTTACAATGAACCAAAAGAAGCTAGAATTAAAAAAAAAAAAAAAACAAACAATTAAAAATGTAGGCAAGAAGATGATCTTGCCACTAGCAATCCAAGTTATAGTTCTGGTATGCATTAGTTAATAGTTGTTTTTACTTTAAATCACTATTTCTCAAAGTGTAAAAACACTACTTATTTTACAGCCTTGAAACTTTGCACATATGTTAACACTATACACAAATAAATATTTTAATGAGAGATTTTGTCAAAAAAATTATTCAAAAAATATTTATGGATTAAAATGTACAAGAATTTTCATCGTTTTAAAAAGTTTGACGTGTTACTCCACATATGAATTTTTTTAAAAAAACTAATTAAAATTTTAAAAATGCTCCCATTAAATGAATAAAAACAATACAATGAATACACACAAAAAAATTCATGACTGTGCAAACAGCCAATTTTTAAAAATGTTCCTTAAACTTGGTCATTTTTAACATTACGGAGATAGGGAAAATGCTGCGTGAAGTGACCCCCTTAAACATGTAAAATCATTTAGCTATGTTGGCAAAGAATTTTAAAAAGTATTTTTCTGGATGAGGACAGCTTGGTAGCAAGTTACGAGTGGATTAGGGATCTATTTCAAGATACTACAGAAGGGCTCTAAACTTCCGAAAGAAGAAATCTTCATAGATTTCATCCAGTGAAAAATTAAAAGGCAATTTTTGTAATAAATCGCTCTTTGAATTTGGGGTAGAGGTGGATGAGGAATTATCTGTACTGAAAACAAAAGCACTTCGTATACTATTACCATTTTCAACATCCTACCTTTTTCAAACCGGATTTTCTGTAGTGGATGCCTTGAAGACAAAATATAGATCTCAGCTAAATATAGAAACATAACTCTTTAAGTGTCAATTTCTAATATTAAACCTTCTTTTGAAAAACTTTCCTCTACAAGACAAGCCCCTGGAAGTCCCTAATAATTATTAAACTTGTTCTTAATTTAGTAATAAGATTTATTGATTGAATATTAACGTCGCACTGTTCAGCTGCACGAGGGCTTTTGACGACGGACCACGTAATTTTGAACCATGTTCAAGTGACGTGGATGACACCTAACCTGGCACCCCTCTCTCCTAACTACCACACCACACCAACGGGAAAAAACGTTTCAACTCTCAACAGATTTAACGTGCATCGCTACCCTACACGGCGGGTCTTTAGTGGTACTGGGCTCGAACTCGTGACAAGGCAAGCCACGATCCGATACCTATACCACTCGGCTACCGCGACCAAATTCAGTAATAAGAAATTATTTATAAAATACCTTCTTCAGTACTGATACATCAAACGTATACTGGCTGAAACACCGACTCTTCGCACGAGTTCATTATTTAAAAAAATAAAACATTATTCTTGATATAATAGCTGAACTGTAAGGAGAGTAAAACTGTGTGCACGACATTGTATACAAAAATGTAAAATGATTTTTTTAGATAAATGCTATAATTGTAAATAATTGTTTAAAAGAACTGTAATTTTAAACCTCACACAATTAGCATTTAGAATTAATGTTAAATTATGAAAAAGAATATAAAATTCCGATGAAGAATAATTGTGTTACTTTTTAACATTTAAAGCTAGAAGACTTCAAAATGTTTTAACCCGGGAGCAGGCGCGTACTCGATACTAACATTAATGGTAGTGCGGGGGGACTCAGTCACCCCAATCATTTGTTTAGAATTATTTTTACTGTACACGATACAAATCGGAATTCTAGTGAATATTTTAATTTATAGAAAGTATACTTACTTTCTTTCAAGGACTATTCAATTCTTTGATGATTTGAGAAAAAAATCCAATAAAACTGAACTAAAATGATTCAAAAGTACAAGACCATAATAAAGGACGCAAATCAGACACTTTTCAATTATCCTACAGAAATGTTAAACCAATCAATTCTTTTCCAAAATATCGCAAAACTCAATTATTTACAATTTCCCTAAGCGAAAAGCAAACGCATAAAAGATGGGAGGAACTAATATTGATAATAACCATACCATAAGATTGAAGGTCAATCAAATGATTAGCAAACGTACTATGCAGCCTGGCTGAAAAGTGAATCATGACTTCCTTTTCTTTTTCTACAACTAATGTACAGTATTTCAAAAATAATTACAGTGGTGAATTGTTTATCTTCTTAGAATTTTTCTCAGGGTCTGGGTTTCGTTTTTCTTTTAGCGAGTAATATTTTTATGTTAAAACGTAATAAAAATCTCTCATTGAGGAAATACAGCAAATAAAACAAAATGTTTTTTTTTTTCTTTAATTTGGTTTTGGGATCAAAGATAGCTATTTGATGACGGAGAAAAAGCCAGATAATAAACATAAATTATGTCAGTGTTGTTGTGTGTATTTTTTTTTTATTATGGAAGAAAGCATTTCGTTTTACTTCTCTTTCCGGTTATTTTTTTTTAAAAATCTTTAAATTTTCGATACGCTCGCGCCCCCCAGGGGGCGCGCCCCACTGAGAAACACTGATCTACACAAACACAGTTAATAGCTTAGTCAGACCTGGAACATCATACTCACAAGCTGCAAGTACCTCCACCTCAACTATCACGCAACGGATGGCACCACATGTCAAGGGAGCTCGTGCTGCTTTAGTAACAAACCAGGCCAATCAATCTAACTTACCGACCCCCTACAGTCAATTTTAACAATAACGGAACGTTTGATATGAATTTCATCACTCAAACGCTCCAACAAACAATTTTAGCCCTCTCCATGCTTACCCAACATATTGGTAATGCAACAAGTCTTCCCCACCTCCCCAACCTAAACAATCTAAGAAATCAAAAAATAGAGAACAACGCAAAAAAGAATTACACGAGGCACTCATAGAATATGAAGATGATTAGTCGAACAATGATTGGCCTGAGTTTGTGTTCATGGAATGCAAACGGACTACTTAGTAAAATAAACGAATTAAAACTATTTGTAGAGAAGTACTCTCCCGACATTATTTTAGTGCAAGAAACAAAACTGAGACCTATACACAACATTAGAATAGCAAATTACACATGTTACAGAAATGACCGCGTTGCGGACGGACACGCTGCCGGTGGTGGTACTCTAATACTTATCAAAATTCCATTTATCACTTTAATCCACCAACACCCCAACTTCAGTACTCCGAAGCTGCCATTGTTACAATTATCCTCCAAACTTCAATCCCCTCACAATTATTAGCATTTACATTCCCCTAGTTCAGACAATAGACTTTTACACTTGACATTGAAAACTTAATTCAGATCAACAGTAGTTGTGTAATCTTTGGCGATTATAATGCCACACACAACGCCTGGAACTGCTACAACAATTTTACACGGGAAATCAACTTAAAAATTTTAATGACACTCTTGATATCCAAATTGCATTCCCCGACACCCCGACCAGATTCTGGCACAATTCATCTAATACATTGATTTCGCGCTCATTAACAACTTTGAATACCCCTACATAATTATCTCTATTCCGAAACTTTCTTCCGACCACAAACCCGTTGTTCTTAACTTTTCTTTTAATTCTAATATTCACAAGGATAATACTAGAGCAGTTACCACCTGTTGGTCAAAATTTTCTGAGTACATTAATAATAACATTCATATCCCGGACTTTGAAAAATCACAAATCCCGATATCTTAGAAAACAAAATCAATCTATTCACCGAAGCTGTCCGCTCTGCCTACGAACACGCCTCCCGACCAATCACAAACAAGAATCACACCTACACACCACAACACATACAAAACCTCATAAGACAGAAAAATAAAAAGCCAGGAAAACCTTTCAAAACACTTTAAATCCCATTCACAAAACAAATTACAATAGACTACAGAAAATGATTAAAAACAACTTAAAAAATTCTCTAATCAAACCTGGAAAATTAAATTAGAAGCAATGAATACGCAAGACAACACCCTATGGCGGTATCAAAAATATTTCCGTAAAAAACGTTCAGATATCCCCTCCTTAAATAATACGGCAATTACTGACGAACAAAAAGCCGAATTATTAGCAGAAACATTTCAAAGCAATTTCACAGACAACATAAGACCTGAAAATTTTAATACTAACATCGACTCACTTGTAACTAATACCTTAGAAAATTTCTTTTCTAACCCGCCTTCTACTCCTATCACACCAACTGATCCGATTGAAATCATTAATTATGCCAAAAATTTAAAAAACGATAAATCCCCAGGTGCCGATATGATCTCAAATAAAATGATCAAAAAAACTTCCACTTAAAGCCGTTTTAACTCTTACCGTTCTAATTAACAAAATTCTCAAATTAAGATATTTTCCTAACAACTGGAAAAATGCAATTGTTTTCCCAATTAAAAAAACAGGCAAAAACAATCATCATCCTACAAGTTACAGACCTATTTGCCTTCTGTCTTCCCTCAGTAAAATTACTGAGCATATCATACTTAACAGAATTAACACCTTCATTTCAGATACAAACTTTATTAACCCAAATCAATATGGTTTCACAAAGCGACTCTGTACTTCCCACCCACTCCTACGACTGACTGAGAAAATTGCTTCTGGATTCCAGAGAGGCAGGTCCAATGGAGCTGTTTTTCTGGATATTCAGAAGGCATTTGATCGGGTCTGGATTGGTGGTCTAATTTACAAACTCATAATTAACAATTTCCCACCCGCTCCAATACACATAATCAACTCGTACCTCACTAACAGATCCTATCAAGTTCGTGTTAAGGATTCTCTCTCCAATGTCTATAACGTCAACATAGGGGCCCCACATGGGAGCTTACTTGGACCAATTATTTTTAATATTTACATCAATAACATACCTACACATCCACAGACAAGTCTCAATATCAACGCGGATGATACTGCCATTGCAACACACAACATACAAAAATCACAAATACATCACCAAACAATTAAATAATCATTTAATGCTTCTAGAAATTTACTTCAACACATGGAAAATAAAACTAAACGTTGAAAAAAACTGTTGCAGTACTATTCAAAAGGAAAAGAAAAACTGCAATACCCCAACACTCTATATTCCACACCACTTCAATGGTCTCAAAACACAATTTATCTAGGACTCTTGCTTGATAGTAAACTCAAATGGAAACAACACATTTTACATGCGTGAAAAAAATTCCGGAACGCTCTAAGATTAATTTACCCTCTAATTTGCCGGAATTCTACAATGACTATAGAAAATAAGGTACTTCTTTACACTGCCGTTTTGCGGCCCATTTTGAGTTATGGTAGTCATGTGTGGGGTTAAGCTGCTAAAAGCAATTTAAAAACGCTTGAAATTTGCCAAAATAAAACCATTCGCATGATTGTTCATGCGAATATGTATAAGAGAAATTCAGATATTTAAAAAACACTGAAACTTCTGACCTTTAAAAGTTATATTAAAAAACTTGCCACAACAATTTTTGATTCCTTACCTCTAACTAATAACTATCACATTCTTAATCTTGAAAGCTACACTCCCCATGATAACACCAAAAGACCAAGGAGAATTCTCCTTGACTCCTATAATCCACCCTAACATTAAATAACGTCATTTGCCTTAAGGCAAATGACTTGCTATATTTTTATTCTTTAATTCCAAATGTTTTTTCTTTAACTTAATATTAATTACCTAGTTTTATGCCACTCACCCACACAGGCTACTTTCCCATTCAATAATTCTAATTTTAACATCAGGGCAGCAAATCAAATGCCAGTTCACTTTTCAACATCGTCCTTTGACTTTCAATTAACCGCACCTCTCTCCTACGTCACAACGAATGCCAGGCTGTTTCTCCTCACCAAGGACATTTAACTCTCCCAGGCACCATTAACATTTATAATATGGGATGGAGGCTCGCTTCGCGAGCCATATGCCCAGCGACACTCAGCGATAAGTAAGCGGCATAACCCCATACAGGACTTGCATAAGCTAAAATGGGACGCATAACGGCTGTATAGAGAAGCAATTTGTTTTCTATACTAAAAATGAATTCCGGCCAATTAGGGGGTAAAGTTTAAACATAATTTTCCGGAACTTATCGCGAACGTATAAAATATGTTGTTTCCAAGTTAGGTGCGTATCGAAAATTATTCCAAGGTATTTGGCTTCCTGAGACCAGGGGATCTGTTTATTGTACATGATGATAAGTGGTGGGAGCGAAGGTTTTTTCGTGAAAATAATGGCAGTAGATTTTTCAACGTTTATACTTATTTTCCATTTGTCATAGAAATTTTGCAGGTGGATTAAGTGTTTGTTTATTGCATAGGAAATTGTTGATAGTTTTTTATACGTGTCATGAATGGCAGTATCATCGGAGTAAAGGTTAATTTTTGTTAGTGAGTAGACTGGGATATCATTAATATAAAGATTAAAGAGCAAGGGACCGAGCAAGGAACCTTGAGGACACCCTGCAGATGCAGAGTGTTCGTTAGAAAGGGTTTCGTTAATTCTAATTCTGAAGGAACGATTAGTGAGATATGAGTGAATGAGGTGAATCAGTGGGGGTGGAATTTTATAGGATATTAGTTTGAAAGTGAGTCCATTAATCCAAACATGGTGGAAGGCTTTCTGGATATCCAGAAAAACTGCTCCCGTGCTTTTCTTTTTCTGGAAACCTTCCGAGATATTTCAGTTAATCTTAAAAGTGGGTGTAAGGTAGAGAGCTTGTTAGTGAAACCATATTGATTGGAATTGAGAAGGTTATTTTCATTGATGAAATTTTTTAGTCTATAAAGGATAATAAATTCGGTTAGCTTACCAATAGTGAAAAGGAGAGATAAGGGCCTGTAACTGGATGCAAAGTGGGGATCCTTGCCAGGTTTGTTAATGGGAAAAAAATTGCTTCTTTCCACTTGTCTGGAAAGTGATTGAATTTGAGGATTTTTTGTTAATTAGAATTGTTAAAATAAGGATTAATTTACTGGGAAAATTTTTCAACATGCGTTTAGTAATTGAGTCTTTACCAGGGGCTTTTTGGCATTAACATGTTTAATATAGTGGATTATTTCGTCCGGAAGAACAGGTTCAATGAAGGAGGTAGGAGGGGTAGAAAGGAAGTTATTTACGGTAGTATTAATTATTTCATCATTTTGATTGTAATTATCATTTTCGCGTTCATTTTTGACAAAATTATTTTTAATATTAGTAGCGAGGAGGTTAGCTTTTTGCTGATCTGTGACTGCCGTACCTGTTGCACAATTTAGTTGTGGGATTTTTGGTCTTTTACTTTTGAAAAATCTTTGAGTGCGCCAAAGGCTATTGTCTGCGTTATTTAGAGCTTCAAGTCTTTTTTGCCAAATGTTACATTATATTTTTAACTTCTTTTTTAAGGTCCGATTGTGCTCTATTGTAATGCGATTTGAAAATGGGATTGAGGGTTTGATGGTAACGTTTTCTAAAGTAATTTTTAATTTTTAGCAGCTGGTTAATGTGATGCGGAGTGAAGTTCCTACGGTCTGTTTCTATTGGTCGGGAGGCGTGGCTATGAGTATCGATGACCACTTCAGTGAATTCTGTGATTTTTTGCTCTAAGTTGTTAGTGCTATTAATACTATTAGGATGGAAATCAAAGAGAGAAAGATTCTTATTTAGATTTGTTTTGAAAGCATCCCAGTCGGTGGAGACCACTCTGGGATTTGGGTTTTTCTGCTAGTTTGAAGTTGAAATTTAAGAAAACTGGATTGGTCTGAAGAAAGATCGTCGATGGAGTTAATTGTAAAAAGGGGTAATAGAAGTTTTTAATAAGGGCGATGTCTATAGTGTTAGCGGAATTGTGACCAAATCTAGTAGGAGTAGAGGGAAAGGCGATATTTAAGTTGAGCATATTTTTTCAAAATTGGCAAATTTTTTATGACTTTATGTTAGTATTAACTTAATTAAGGAGGTGTCTTCCTCTTTAAAATGGTAGTATTATTTTTTTTTCGACAATTGCTCAAAAAGCGTTATGAAATTTTTTGTGGTTCGTTAAAATCTCTGTTTTATTTCAAAATTTGAAGAAAGTCAATGTTTTTTTAAGCAATTATAATGACTTAGATAGTTTGAATAAAATGTTCAATATAACTAAAATTGTAAATAAATTTTCATAAAATCGGAAGAGGGGCCCCGTTTATGTAATTTTTGTTCATTTTTACTAGTTTTTTCCCATTTTAAACACAATTTTAGTTTTTTTCTTAAAATAGAAATGGGATCATGTTTTGAGCATATTAACGAAGTTAAGGAGGTGTCTTCCTCTGGTAGTATTATTTTTACAATTCCAAGTTATGAGTTGCTTCTCCGAAGAGCTTGAATAAAATGAGTAAATAAATTTTCATCGGAAGAGGGGGGTGGGATGAAAACAGAAATGGGATCATGTTTGGGGGGTAGTATTATGTAAGTTGCTTCAAGAGCTCGGAGAGGAGGGGGTTAGTGCTTGAACCAGGATCAGAGTTCCACCTGCGGTCCGCGGTCCATCAGAGATTCTGTTGTTTCTGTGGCAGGTGTAGTTCGCAATATTAAAGTTGTGTGAAGGTCTCAGGTGGGTTTCTTGTATGAGAAAAATATCCGGGGAGTGCTTCTCTATAAAAATACGTAGTTCAGCATTTTTTCTCAGCAAACCGTTTGCGTTCCATGAACACAAACTGAGACCAATCGGGGAGGAACTACATTATTAATATTGTTACATGATGCCTCTATTTGGGCGTACATCTGGTTAGGATTTAATTGTTGATTTGTATTTAGGTTATTATTGTTGCAGAGGATTTGGGATAGCTGCATAAGACAATGCATTGTCATTTGCAGCGTTGTTTGGACATTAAAATTATTGCTATTGTTCAAATTATTAAAGTTAAAATTATTATTTCTGCGGTTAAAATTTGGGAAGTGATTATTATTATATCTGTTATTTGGGGGGTTTGGTTTTTTGGCCTCAGTTTGTGCCGAAGACTCAGGTCCGCGTGTCGCCATCTGTGGGGTGTTTTTTGCGTTAACTGTTCCGGAAGTTGCTTGGGCGTAGGAGATATTGGGTCTAACTAAACTATTATAAATGTTAGTGTAGGAGTTTCTGTTGTGTTTTGTAGCTCCTTTTGGGGGTTTGGGGAATGAGGGGCATCCTTTGTAGTTTGCCATGTGCCCGTAGATCTGGCAGTTAATGCAGTATGGAGTTTCTAATTTTTGTTTAATGGGACAGTCTCGGGTGATGCGGTTTTCACCACATTTGAGGCATCTTGGATTTAAGTGACAGTTCTCAGAGCTGTGGTTGGAATTGTTACAGGTCTAACATTGAGTTACACCCTTACCATCATAGCCCTCAACTCTGATACTGAGGTAACTTAGGGTTTTAAGATCGAAAACTTTAAGATTGTCTAAGTTGCGGGGGAAAGTGATTAAAAAGATTGAGGGGGGCGTTTAGTTTTTCTTCCTATTTATTGATTTACTCTTTCCGGCGTGTATCCAAGCAGTTCTAAATCTTATTTAATTTCTTCGGGATTGGTGTTTCGGGGAAGACCTTTGATTACTACTTTAATGGGGCGTTCGGCTTTTGATTTAATTGTGTAGAATTGGAATTTAAGTCTTTTAAGGAGTTGGACTACCGTGCGTCGTTCTTCTGCGCGGTCAAGTGTACAATTTTAAAAATTCTCCCGTTAATCGGGATCTTATTTGGGGGAATTCTTTGGTAATTGCGGCCATTTGGGCTTTATAGTTCTTTTCGACGAAGGGTATGATGGGTGGTGGGAGTTGATTTTGAGGGGCGTTCTGACTGGCCGAATTGTTCGAGCCGTTATTTATGGTTACTTCACGGGAGGGTAAGGGGTTGTTTCCGTTGGCGACTGGACCTGAGTTTTCGAAGTTATTTAATTGAGCGCCTTGCGGGGGGGGGCAGTGCGAATTTATTTGGGGACAAATCTAATTCTTCATTATCAGTGATATCAAGTATTATTTTTCTTGCAGTTTTTCTTTGTGGGGGATATTCAAAGTTGGAGTTATCTTTTCCTTTTCCAGAATAATTAATATTAGGATTAATCTTGGGGGTTGACTGAGTCATTTTTAATGGAGAATTTTTAGAAGTTTTTTCGTTATGAGGGCAGCCAGGGATATTGCAATGTTCAAAGGAGTCAATGACACTTACCGCAAGTGCCATGGTTTTTTCAATGTCTTGCAGCTCAGTGAGTGCTCGGACGTAGAAGGACTCTTCTGGGTAGTGGTCGGGCATCATCATGAGTGCATCGACGCAGGCCTGTTTGCATCTGCGGAAGGTTTCCATTTTTGCCAGTTGTGCCTTGTTATATTTCAGCTACTCACATAGTGTGAGCTGGGGCAATGGCGATGGTGTCCTGGTTGATTTTGAATGGTCTAGTAATACTGAAGAAAATTGCCTTACTTATAAGACTTCATAGGAAAATTTTGAGAATTAATATAAAGTCAAAATAAAGGTCGGCATTGAAAATGAATGACAAAGTTTCAATGAAAATGCCTTGAATTTACATGTATTAAAACGTGGTGCTCCAACAAATAATTAAAGGATAAAATGTTATCACTATATGCTTTATTTCCAAACGTTCATCAGCGTCCTAAATCATCACTCGAGAAACTCATGCATTACTTATTCCACTCCAGTCGCCGAAACGTATATACGATGGGGTTGATTCCAATATTTGTTGAATATTGAATCTATGCCATCGTATATCTCACGCGAAGGATGACTTAGATATCAATATATGAGTTGAAGGATTATTGGAGAACCTGCTTCCGCTGCTTCTCCTTTCATGAAGCTATATTTTAGCGTTGGAATTCACTCGTGGTAGTATATACGCTGGAGGTCATTGGGAAACTGGGTTTTATTAAACCCTCCGTCCCATTACTAATTGTATTGTTCCTTAACTGTTGATGTCTGTATTACAGTTCAATTTGGTGGAAACGAAGCAGTCCGTGAGTGACGCGAGCATCTGCTGTAGAAGCCAGTACGAGTCCTTTCCTTGAAGTGGGAGAAGAGGTGGCGGATTGTCAGGTACAGTGATTGATGGGTCCTTACGTCGGTTCAGTTGACTGTGCTGAGAAGGGGAAATGACATAGGCGGTTGCACAGATGCGTGAGTCTCCTCTCAATTAGCTGTGATTTATTATTATTGGTTTATTATTATTTATTATTGGCTGTGATTGATTTATTAAAATTGGGGCATTAATTAAACTATTAATTTTAAGAGCATTACGTATGTCGTCATTACGCATGTATCTTGTGGCTTTGACGATCATACGTATAAGAGAATTCTGCTGGGTATCTAGGGATTTTGATATTAGTTTTAGCGGCATAACCCGATACAGGACTTGCGTAAGCTAAAATGGGACGCATAACGGCAGTATAGAGAAGCACTTTGTTTTCTATAATTAAATGTGAGTTCCTGCCTATAAAGAGGTAAAATTTAAATATAATTTTCAGGAAATTATCGCGAACGTATAAAATATGTTGTTTCCAAGTTAGGTGCGTATCGAAAATTATTCCGAGGTATTTGGCTTCCTGAGACCAGGGAATCTGTTTATTGTACATGATGATTGGTGGTGGGAGTAAAAGCTTTCTCGTGAAAATGATGGCTGTGGATTTTTCTACGTTAATACTTATTTTCCATTTGTCATAGAAGTTTTGCAGGGGGAGTAGGTGTTTGTTTATTGCATAGGAAATTGTTGATAGTTTTTTATACGTAGCATGAATGGCAGTATCATCGGCGTAAAGGTTAATTTTTGTTAGTGAGTAGACGGGGATATCATTAATATAAAGATTAAAGAGCAAGGGACCGAGAAAGGAACCTTGAGGACACCCTGCAGATGCAGAGTGTTCGTTAGAAAGGGTCTCGTTAATTCTAATTCTGATGGAACGATTAGTGAGATAGGAGTGAATGAGGTGAATCAGTGGGGGTGGAGTTTTATAGGATATTAATTTGAAAGTGAGTCCATTAATCCAAAAGGATTCAACAGCTAGAACTACCATAGTAACGAATAAACTGTATATGTGTTCATACACGAGTGCAAAATAAATAAATAAAACACAATTAGTATAATTAAATACTATGGCAAATTTGAGTTTTAAAGGAATTTATAATTTTTCTGCTCTAAAATTTAAAATATTTTCTGATCGGCAAATTTATGCCAAGCAATAATTTTCAGATGATGAAAACGTCGTTATGAAGTATTGAAACAAAGAATTTGGTCAGACGTATTTTTGATTCTTTTTGAATTCCTGATTTCATGTGTTCTATATTATAGCAGAATAGATTGTTAAAAATTGCTCAAAATTTTTGAGAGGTTTACTTTACTTCCCTTAATAATTATCAGATAATTTGCACCATTGTGGCATTTTTTTAAAAATTTAATTTTCTATTAGTAGGAACATCATTCGAAAAGGGGTCCAATTTTTTTGATAGATAATAACTGCTATATGGCTCATAAGACACATACATTGTAGTGAACACTATAGCCATGGAAAAAAAAGTTGACTTCGTCAGGGATGAAATAACGAATCATGATCGCCTTAGATTGTAAGGGGCAGGAAAAAAAAGTGCCGAAAAAAACATATAGGAAGGAGGGAGAGTCGAGAAAGACTAGACAGAGACAAAAATGATGTAAGAAGGGAGGCGTGGCCTTGATGCATTTTTTACTTGAAAGCGATTTCATACATAATATGATATAATTTTAACACTTTTGTGATATTTATGTGTATTAAAAACATATTTTATTAAATACTCACGTTATGAAAAGGATGAAATCTTTTATGATAAATTCTTTATGTTTTAGCTCTAAACGACGTAAGAAATTAGCATAAAATGTAGTATTATATACGCCTAAGCAATTACATTTTCTACATTTTTTTTTTGTGTGTGTGTTTCTGAGTTTCACTTTTCTATGCAAGTAAATTCCACATTTCTTTGTTAAAATTTTTCCATGGAATTATAATTCTGAGTAGATAATTTTAGCTTACTTCTTTCCTAGATTTATATTTGATAACACTTAAAAACTCTTCCCATTTGCTCCATCTTTTGCTGGGAGTTTATCAGTGAAATATGAGTTTGAAATATTTTTGTTAAAATCCCTAAAAATACCTCTCTTCCTTCTCCTCAACCCAAAAGATTTAATTTTATTAGAGTACAATAGACATATATGAATAGACAAAATACACTACTCAAAAAATAAGGGGGCCAAAAAAAAAAAGAAATTATTGTACAATTGCCATGCCTGACCCTAAAATGGAGTGTACCGGTGTAACAAAAAAAGAAACAAAAATCAATTGTATGGAACTTTAATTCTCTGTTATGGTATAAAGAACATGAAATGATGCTTTAGGCCAACAATTTGTTACATGTAAATGACAAAAAAATGATGTCTAAGAATTACTACTTTATGTTTAGTATGGTGTATGGTCCCCCAAACTGCAAAGAATGTTGCTCACCTGTTTAGCATGAAGGCGATGAAATTATCGGTGACACCGGAGAGTAAGTGTTCCATTATTCTAGGAGTGATATCTCCAAATCCCTGTCATTAAGCGATGGCAATGATCTGAATGCGTCGTCCGAACGAGTTTCAAGCATGTTGGATAAAATTTAGATTAGGAGAACATACTGATCACTTCATACGCTGTATTGCTTCAATTTCTAAAAACTTTCTTCACAAGACGAGCTGCATGATTTCTGGCATTATACTTCTATAAAAGAAAGAACTAGGCGATAGCTGCAGCGTAAGTTTCAAAATGAAGTCTTCGGGTTTCTTTTGTATACATTTTAGACGTGAATTTGCCATTATTTATCATATGCAGGTCAGTACATCCGCCTATGTTGATATCAGTCTTTACCATCTAGTCTGTAATGCGATCTTTTTTAAACGAATATTGGATTATTTCAAGTTCCTCTTTCTTGTCGTACCAAAACACGTCTTGCATAACACTCTAAACTGGATCTGACTCATTCGTAAGCAGGACACCAAACACTTTGCATCCAATCATGACGTTCAGAAGCTCACTTTCTTAGGACCATACGGTGTCTTGCAGTCAACAAATAAACACTTTTGGCATACATCCGTATAGATCGCCCACATGAAGCCTATTTCGTATTGTCTGGCTTGAGAACCTTCATTCTGTTGCCTAAAGAAACTGTCATTGAATCCACTTCGTATACGCTGTTTCTCAATGATCTATTTACACGATGTATCGGTCATTATTTGCAGAAGTTTCTCCATGGTCAACTATATCTTGGCCGATAGATCGCTGGATCTATCGCCAAAAATCCAATGAGTAAAGCTAAATAATATGCAACTATAATATTCACTCAATCATTCAGACTTAAAAGAGCAGCCGAAAACAAGAATTTCCCCACTAAAAACAACAGCTTCTACGAAATTACAATTTCTGCACTCATTTCCTTTTCCTGGTTTTCAACCCCATGTACGTTGATTTTCATATGAAATTCTCTTCTGTTTTGTGATACATTATTGATTACGGATGTTTTATTTTATGTTATTTAAAAGAAGTTTTTTGAGTAATTTCATTAAATCTCTATATGCTCGCCTAATTTTTTGAAGAGTATATGTAATTATATTAGGTTGGAGAAAAAGAAATCTATATTATTTTTTTCGGTAGAAGGCTGTAGTGTCGATATCTCGTGAAGTATCGATCAATCAATTTCAAATTTATACTCGTTGTCGAGATGACATTTTGCACTAAAATTTATTTTGCCTTTTTGTTTAGTCCATTCAGTTGTGAGTTACAGGGTGTGAAAATTGGAAGTTAACAAAAAAGATACAGCTCTTTTACAGTTTTCTTTAATAAAAGCGAAACTGCAAGCTAGGTGGCTGAAATTGCGAATGGTGTTTATGGTGCCAATACTGTAACAGCTAATTACGTGCAATTTTGGTTTCGTCGATTTCGTTCAGATATTTTTGATGTTAAACATGCACCTCGTACAGGCAGGCCTGTTGTCGATAATATCGATAAAATCACAGAAATAATCGAAATTGACCGGCATGTTAGTAGTCGCAAAAGAGCTAAAGATTGATCATAAAACAGTTTTATGCCACTTGCAAAAAGTTGGATTCAAAAAAAAAGCTCCATTTTTGGGTGCCACACCAATTAACACCAAAAAACATGATGGATCGGATTTCCATCTGTTAAGCCTTGGTCTAACGGAATGAAATCCACACATTTCTTAAATGGATGGTGACTGAGGATGAAAAATGGGTAACGTACTACAACATTGTGCGAAAACGATCGTGGTGAAAGTGTGGTAAAGCAGCTCAAATGGTGGCCAAACCAGGACTATGAGCCAGGAATGTTCTACTGCGTTTTACGTGGGAATGGAAAGGCATCATTTATTAGGAATTGCTTCCGCAAAGCCAAACACTAAATTCATATCTCTACTGTCAACAACTGTATCGCTTGAGCTAGCGATTGTCCAGAAATGGCCAGAATTGGCCAACAGTATAGATGTGTTGTTTTCCAGTAGGACAACGCCAGGCCACACACTTCTGTAGTGACTCGTAGAATCTCCGAGAGCTTGGTTCGGAAGTTTTAATACATCCACCATATAGTTTGAACCTGGCACCAAGTGATTACCACCTTTTTCTTGTATTGCAAAACATCCTGAGTCATAAGAAATTGGGATCAATAGAAGATTGTGAAAATTTATTACCAGATTTTTTCGCCAATAAGGGCCAAGACTTCTATTAGAGAGGCATTATGAATCTATTTTTAAAGGGACAGCAAATTATGCAACAAAACGGTGCACATTTGACCCAAATCGGACAATCGGAAGCATATTAAAAATGTCTTGATTTTCATACAATGGATTTCTTTTCCCCCAACCTAAAATTATAGCACCCTAAATAACTACTACAACTCTGAAATAATAACAGTTAGAGAATTCGAAAAAATCTCAGATTAAAAAAATTGAACAAGACAAATGAAATGTATGAAGTTAAAAATAGCAGCAATTAGCATTCCTTTAGAAATGCATGCGATTCGGTATTTGATGAATTGAAATTCGGTATTTACTTTTAGTTATTTATTTTTGCATTATAACAGTGATTGCAAACCTGTGATCTATGGATCAGACACTGACTCAGGAGTAATAGGCAACCATTTCTTTTGTTTACGCGGGTTTATTTAGATTTTCTAATTTTTGTAGATTATTAATATTCTTTTTGTATTTTTTTCAAGCATTGCATTGAAACAAAAGCAATATAAATATTATCAATAATCTTTAGTTTGATCATTACAGTTCCAAAGTCACGCAACTGACAACAAATTTATATGAACGCATGTAATATTGAAATTAAGCAAAAGTGTTTACAAAATATCAATTGAAGTATATAATTTTACTCTCATTTTGTTTGTTGAAAAAAATCGACGAACCAAATTCTAAAGCACTTTCTTCAGATTAAATGCACTTTTGTAAAGCAATGTACAGTTTTATTTTCAGATCCAGACTTCCCTAACAATTTAAGACTTGAATTATTTTTATCTTCAAATATTAAATTCTTCTGGTTATTAGTACTATATGGTCCCCAATATAACATTGGGAAAAATAATAAAAAATTCCCGCTCCCTCCCTGAAAGGCAGACGATACCCGCACGATCGTGTGGGTTGGCGTTATCTGTGAAACAGGTCACCCATGACATTTTACGAGTTATACCTTTTTAGCTCTCTCTCTCTCTATATATATATATATAAGATATAAAAGAAACAATATCTTAAATCAACTAAAATTGTTACAAATAAGGAAATTATTAATGAAAATTAACTTTTTATTAATTTATTGTTTATTTACTGCAAAAATGTTTTGTTTTGTTTTTGACTAGTATAAATAACCATTGCATTTTTCACATGTTTTCGAAATTCTTTCGTAGTATTCAAATCTGCACTTGCGAGGCCTTGAATTGCTATCAACACATAAAAAAGGACCATACGTGTCAAGCCTTTTATCCTGGAATTGCCAAGATAAAAGCCGTGACATGTATAGCAGGTGGATTATAACGCTTCGATATTTTGCGAGTGGAATTATAACACTGTTATCTTCATCAACAGTTAAAATACTTTTGTTAGTACAGAGTGCATTTTTTCCAGGTATAGAAGTTTAAGTTGGCATTATTTTCCAAGATGGCGACCGATTTAACAGCTGACAAGTGATTTATTCTCAGTTTGGTTTGGCACCATCATGAATAAACTCACGCCTGAACAACGCTTTCAAATTATGCAATTTTATTTCGAAAATAATGGAATTTGAATTTTGTTTAGCGATGAACCGCCCTTCTGGTTGAATGGCTACGTCAAAAACAAAACTGCCGCATTTGGAGTGAAGCTAATCCACAAGTGTATGTCGAAACACCGTTACATCCAGAAAAACTGACTGTTTGGTGCGCTTTATGGGCTGGTGGAAACGTTCTTCAAAAACGATGAAGGCAACAACGTTACATTCAATGGTGATCCGTATAGAGCCATGATTACTAACTTTTTCATTCCTGAATTGAACAATCATGATGTCCAGGAGCTGTGGTTCCAACAAGACGGCGCAACATGTCACACAGCTCGTGCCACAATCGATTTATTGAAAGACACGTTTGGTTAACGCCTAATTTCACGTTATGGACCTATGAATTGGCCTCCAAGATCTTGTGATTTAACACCGCTAGACTATTTTTTGTGGGGCTATGTAAAGTCATTGGTCTATGCGGATAAGCCACAAACGCTTGACCATTTGGAAGACAACATTCGCCGTGTTATTGCCGATATACGGCCACAAATGTTTGAAAAGGTAATCGAAAATTGGATGTCCAGATTGGACCACATCCGAGCCAGCCGTGGCAGTCATATGCCAGAAATCATATTTAAAATGTAATGCCGCCAAGATTATCTTTCGAATAAAGAAATTCATG
>BMAU01011904.1:0-25214 GCA_019973935.1 Trichonephila clavipes | reverse complement strand
TATATATATATATATATATATATATATATATATATATATATATATATATATATATATATATAAGAAATATGTATTATATATCAAAAATAAGAAATAATAGATAAAGAACATAACAAGAAATAGCATAATAAAAATATAAAAACCTGAACATGAAGAACAAAATTATAGAGAAATAAAAAAAAGAAACTACAAAAGAAGAACCTAGCGAGTCAGAAAGCAATTTTCCGGACTTAGGACCGAATAAAGTGGGGTTAAAAGGGGACAGTGGATTCTTTCAAAACTTTACTTAATTATTAAGCAAGGAAGTAATAATGAAAATTTATGAGCATATACACTGGGAATACAACTAGATCAGCTATATCTTTAAAAAAAATTTTCAATTAAAATTTTTTTTAAATTTAAAAAAATTAATAATTTTTAAATTTTTTCAAAAACATTCCATGCGTTTCAACTTCTTTTTATTATTTTGACTTCGTCTAACATTATTAATGTTTATTAGCACACGTTACACATAAGTGGGTATTATTTAGCAATTTCATGCACCGGTTAACTTTTTAAAAAGTTTTTTGTTTATTTGCACTTAATTTTCTGTAAAATAACAGATTTTGTACACTAAAAAGATGAAATTTAACTATCTAAATAAAGTCAAAATTTTAAATGGATACCCAAGATTTATTTATATACTTATCAGTATTCTTCTCACTGAGAAATTTCAAGCAATTTGCTCAAAGATTGAGGCTGCATGGAACGTTTTATTTTAAAAGCACGTAAAACTGAAAAAACAAAAGTTTTGAGAAAAAGTCATTTTAAAAATGTTTTTCCACTTACCTATCATAATTGTTGTTCTGATATTAAGCTAAGCATCCATTTTATTTAATAACAGACATATTTATACTAGATTATTTATTTACAAGCATAATTTGAAGAGAGAAAAAAATTTATAATAGAATGCATTGGTTTCACATGGTACACGTTATTCAGGTAAGAATGTTTTCAATGTTAGTGCAAATAAATATTAATTTACTAAAGAAAGACACGTTTAAAATTTACCAGCACCATATGTTTCCCCTTCTTTTTTTTAATGTTCTTTGTAATTTTGGATGATTTAGCCAATTTATTGATTGTTCTTTTCTTTCTCCAATCACTAGAATTCTTTTTTCAGCTCTGCGCCAAACGTCGAGCATCACGTTTATGCTTGAAATGTCCCACGAGATACAGAACTTAACTTCATTGTGTTCAATAGCTAAACTATTGAAGCAGCCAAAGTTATATCCACCTATGGCAGATATAACACCCATTTCAAGAGTCAGCTTTTTAGAGACAAAAAGTTTCTTTTTGAGCAGTTTTTCCAAAATAACACTATGGATGCTTTTCGCTGAGCATTCTGGAGTTTTCCCAGCACTGCATCTTTTCTAAAAAGCTCATCGTCTTACAAAGCCTTTTGATATACTGGAAGTATTTTTTCCAGAGCTTGTTCCGCACAGCTTAGTTTTCATCAGTGAATGGGACATAGGGTTCTCATTTTTAGCCAATGCCACTCTGGTAAAAGCAATCTCATGATGATCGAGCCAGTAGGAGGACATTTACTATGTTTTTGGAGTTTTATCTCTGTAGATGAACAATGAAACAATGAAGCTAAAAATTGCGCTTATCATTTTCTTACATCTGGCGATTGTCTTTCATAAGCTTTTCTATAAAAGTTAGTCAGTTTCACAATGGTGTTTTCTTTGAGGGTTGCCCTCTTTCCGCCCACCAGTCAGTGATACCTTTTATTCCGCTGCCACTCTAAAAATTTTGTTCACGGAGTCCTGTGCCAAGCCTTTTTGCCACGTGGTTAATGCATTCTTCTTTTGCAATTTATATGCAGTTACCATACACATTTAATGATGATAAATGTTGATAGGTCTTGGCATCACCATCTGACAAGATGCTCACATATCGCATACCACAATTTTTAATGGATCTTTTCCATAGAATTTCTGCAGCTTTTAACCTCCATGGCATTAGAGAAGATCCTACATAATTTTCGCTGCATTCTTCTTGGTGGGATTTGCACCATATGGAGTACTCAGCACTATTTTCTCCCAAATCCTTTTTGCGGTAGTGCATTCTGGGCAATATTTGGAAAGGATTTCGTAATCAATAATGAGCCCAGTCAAAATGTCGATAACGATTCCTATCCCATACAGTGACGAATGTCCCCGTTTCTGCCATGTTCCATCATATGAAGCGGTGATGTCTGCTATACACCATTAGCAGTGCCGAGCAAATCTTCAGTGGTGTTTTCGGACTACTACTTTCAGGAAATTTCAAGAATGTCTTCTTTTGAAGCTATGACCTTTCTTCATACAATTTGTGTAAAACATCTTGTGAGAAAGTTTTCTTCATCCATTGCATGAATACCAATAGCCATAGAGAAAAGTTCTAATGCTGCATGGCCTTTCCCAATCTTAAGAAAAGCTTCAATCCAGCTTTTATTTGCATCGAAACAATTGCTATCATCATCTCGAGGGCTGGAGAATACAGAATTAAATATTTTTCTGCAGCTTTTGACGATTTTAGCTCTATTTTTGTAGAAAACCATAAGCACTATTACATTCTGACATCCAATGAGCACATATCACATTCATCACATTTTTGTGTTAGATAAAAGAGCAGACCACATATCATTATTCATCAAAACATATGTACTGTTCTCACTAGTACAAAAAGTTGATGTTGAAGGAAACATCTGAAGTTTGCTAAGACTTGCATTCAAATATTGTTCCTTTTCACCAGCATGTGAACCTTCATCACTACATAGAGATTTCAGTATCCATAAGTGAATTTTCAGCAAGCAAAAATATCAGAGCTTTTAGCACACATAGTAGGAATCAGAATCACTTTGCATGTGGATTTTTTCCACATCTCTTTTGTACTTTGGATGCACAACAAACTCCTTCTTTTGATGGCCTACCTTTAGGTTTTCGATAGCGCCGACTAATAGCATCCATTGTAAAACAAAATACAGAACAACTGTATATGTTTCTTGAAGCTTTTTTGTGGCTTTTAGATACAAAAATTTGATTCCGTAAAGATAAATATTACTAAGAAACAGACAGCAATCAAAGATGTGTAATTTTAAAAAGGCAATACTTTCGACTTATGAAAACAAGTGGAAGTAAACAAACAGCAATAAAGCAGTTAAAGGCTTGCAGTTAAAAACGCGTTATTATTAAAAACCATCAAAATATTAACTCTAATATTTAAAAAAACACTCAAAAAAATTTCTGACAACCCACACACAGATGCTTATTTACATTTTTATGTCCATTTAAATTTTTTAAATGCTTATAACTTTTAATAAAAAATTACTTAGGACAAATACGCGGTTTTTTTGCATATGGTTCAGTGAACACACGAAGATCATGGACCACAAAAAATTTTTTCATTAATCTGACGATTCCTCACACACTCTCAAAGTCCACCATCCCTTAAACTAGTTTGAAGGCGCCAACCTTCCCCCTTTGCAACTCGGTAGGAAAACCAAATAAAATAAAATAAACAAAACTTCAGAGTTTGGATAACTCAGAGAGTATGAAAAAACCACTCTGTTACTATTATGTAACAAACTCTCTCCCAAACTCTTAATGCGAGAAAATCACAAAACCGTACATGAAAAGTAGAAAATACTAAAAACAATTACATGAAAAGTATCTTTCCACAAGAAATGATTTAACAAATTTGTTTTACTCACTAGGCTTTGCAGGGAGAGTCAAAGCGTGTGACATTAATGAAAATCTGATTATTCACCAAAATTAAAAATTAAGCAAATCTGTAAACACATCTTTATTTGACTTTAAAGCCACGTAGCATAAGAAGACAGGGTATGAAAAAAAAAAAAGAGAACGACAAATCAAAAAAAAAATACGGTAAATTTGATTGATTTAATTATCAAAAATGTAGAATTTGAATTGGTTGATTGTCAAAAATGTAAATTTGCTAGGCTCTAATTTGGTTGGTTGTCAACAATGTGTAAGATGTTCAAGATGTGTCAAAAAATGTAAATTTTTGCTAGGCTCTAATTTGGTTGGTTGTCAACAATGTGTAAGATGTTCAAGATGTGTGTGGAAAAAATGTAAACTGTGATATGAGTGTTATGATAATCTTCACAGCAAGACCACTAACATGCTGACTTTGAAATCCTATTGTTGTGTGGTGGTTTTGGAATTCGAAGTAGCAAGACGGTTAATGTATTTTGTGATGAATATAAGTTCTTAAGAAATTAAAAAGGGTATTCATGAACTAAACAACCATTGAAAAAATTGTTTTTATATTATTGTATTTATCTATTTTGTGGGTAGTTAAGTTATCATTTCTAAATAAAAAATTCAAAATGATATTTCTGTAAATTGATATATGCAAATTACTATTCCATACGGGAATTTTAATTATATGGAACTTAAACGAATCTCTTTTGTCAAAAATGTTACTGACTACATTATTTGTTAATAAGATGCAAGTCTAAATCAAGAATTCCACCATATTAGAGTTGAAGTTAGTTTTAAGGAGCTTGAGATAATCAGGGTAGAACGTAATATTTGGTTTTGTATTCACTATTTTTACCAAAAATTATTATATCATCTATATAACGATAAATTAAGTAAGAATCACATGTTCATATTTATAATAAATTAACTGTAGAACCTTAAACATATCGTCAATATCTATAGAATTAAAAGGTCCTCGAAATCAAAGCCATGCATGGAAAAAATTAACATATCCTTAGTAACTCTAGCAATCTCTAAGCTATTTTTAATTATTGCCGTGTTTTGTAAATTATCAATTAGATTTTGAAGAAGAGATTGTAAGATCTTCCCAGACCCTCGTGATAATTGTCAAATTAGAAGTGTTACAGGGTACTATAGGACTTTTATGAAATTTTGGTGTTAAAAAAATACTTTTTGAGATATTTTAATATTATTTAGATGAATATTCGTCTTTTTGTTTCAAGCTAAAGGCAGATTGCATCATCTTCCTCATTAATAATGAATGAGTTTTTGAAGAATTATTATTTAAAAATGTAGTTTACATAATAATTTACTGTAGAAATGTTATTTACAAATTAGCAACATGAAATAGCGAGACCTTATCAACATATGTAATCACGAGATAACTTTGGATATTTTCTATTAATGATTTAAGATCTTTCTCCCCTTAATTTTTAGTTTTTCAACAGAGTGAAATCTAATTCTCAAATTTCTGTTTATTTTCCATAAGATCTAAATTGATGGAATATCAATCATTTCATATTAGTCACAATTTTAAATTAATTTATCTAAATCTTTCATTTGTTTCATAACGTTAGATTTATTTTTTGTGATCATCAGTCTAAAACCGGTACCTTTTTTCCATAAAATTTCTTAACAAATCATCCACGATGCTAAGGTCTCCTGACAACGTGCTGATGATAATCATCATATAGTCCTGATATAGATTGCATTTGCATGATTCTGAACTTAGAGCTCCGAGATTTGATTATAATTAAATATAAATCTACCAGTGTTTCTTTTGTTGTATTTGAAAGCCTTTTTAATAATAATATTTTTAATAGGAAAAAAGGATTGATATTTTTGAAATATACTTGAAAAATTAATTTTGTTAAAGGATTTATTCATAAATATAATAATGTACAATAATTCTGTAGAGTACTTTCACTTGCATCTAATTAATATTCATTTTTTGTACTAAATAGTTATTAAGGTCTCGAATCATATGCATACCTTGAGAATCCTGAAATTTATATATCTGCTTAAAATATCTGTCATAATTTTAATTTCAGTTTTATTCATGCCAAACATAAATGATTTAATTTACCTGCTTCGTTTTGTAGTTATCATCAATATATATATATATATATATATATATATATATATATATATATATATAATATAAGAAATATTATATATCAAAACAAGAAATAATAGATAAAGAACATAACAAGAAATAGCGTAAATAAAATATAAAGCTGAACATGAAGAACAAAATTATAGAGAAAAAACTACAAAAAGAAGAACCTAGCGAGTCAGAAAGCAATTTCAGGACCAGGACCGAATAAGTGGGGTTAAACTAGTTTGAAGGCGCCAACCTTCCCTTTGCAACTCGGTAGGAAAAAACCAAATAAAAATAAAATAAACAAAACTTTGGAGTATGGATAACTCGAGCATGATAAAACCACCACTACCAACCACTCACCATTTATATATATATATATATATATATATATATATATATATATATATATATATTTATATATATATTTATATTTATATTTAACTATATAAATTCAATCATCAACAATCAATCACAATAATCAATTGAAAATTTAAATATACGAATCTTATAATACAATCCTATTTCAAAATATCAATGGCGAATATAAAAGATAAAATTCCATCGTTTTCAAACAAAATTAAAAAATTATAAAAATAAAGTAAAAATTTATAAAATATCCAAGTGCAACATCGACTTAGGACCGATAAGTGGGATTAAACTAGTTTGATGGTGCAAACCTTCCCTATTGCAACTTGGTAAGTTAATCGGAAATATCCAAATTTCAAAAATTTTAAAAATTAAAAGTTAAAATTAAATCATTATACTTAAAAAATTAAAACTATTGTCCATCGCATTCCGAAATATATTATAATATTAAAATATTAAAATTCAAAACAATTTAGTGCATAATATAAGTGAACCATCGAATACCAAAAAGATATGATGCACACATCTTTAAAATATTTGTAAAGGTAGAAAAAATAGTTGTATATGTATAAAAAATATTTGAGATCCTCGAAAGTTCAAAATAAAAATATCTAAATATATATATATATATAGAATAATTATGTATATATATATATATATATATATATATATATATATATATATATATATATATATTTATCTTGTTCAAACTTTCAATCGTTAATAAAAATACTTTCTAATCATCCATTCTAGATTCAAATAAATTTTTAAAAAAATTTGTAATTAGGGATGACAGTTTTTCAAATAATAATTCATTCATTAAATTAAAAAGTGAATAAATAGAAACAAACAAAAAATAGTCCAACGGCATGAATAAAAGGGAAAATCGTTCCTGTAGCCCTGTAGAGAATAAAGCGCGTTGGACTTCTAATCCAAAAAGTCGTGGATTCGAATCCCACCTGGGGTGGCCAAATTTCTGTGAGAATGGGATTTCTTTTTTTAAAAAATACTATTTTATTAGAATAATTAACTTTAATAAATGAATAAATAGTAACAAACAAAAACAAAAAATATGTCTTTACACCATACATAGAATGGAAATTTGCAAGGAAATCACTTAATATTGTGATTCTTTCATTTTTTATATACGTATTTTTAATATAAAAAGTAACTGGAAGTAAAAAAAATTTTTTGTTGACCTAAGTAGGAGTTGACTTAATTTTTTATATTTTATCAATATTTTTGGAAAACAGAAATATTCCACATGTGATGTCGAGGTTTTTCAAATACACTAGAACACTTCATCAATATTACACGTAAAGAGAAAAAAACAAGTTGTTTAATATATGGTAATTTCGATTAAATGATATAAGTTCATCAATATTACACGTAAAGAGAAAAAAAAAAACAAGTTGTTTAATATATGGTACTTCTTTGATAAAGCGACGTATATGTTTATATTGTAGCATTATGAAGTGTATTGTGAATTAAGAATAAACAAAGAGCTTAAGCATTAGAGTGGATCATAAAAAAATTCTCAGAATTTCAAAAACTTACCTATACAGAAAAGTAAATAGATGAAAGGAAAAACTAATTTAAAAATTAATTTTTGCGTTAAATATTGCAACAAAGGAGAATGAGTTCAGATATTTGGCTACAATTATTTATCCAGGCAGGGGTATGCCTTAGACGACTGAGACGAAAGGAATCCCTATCGGTCCAGTCGTTAAGGTCTTTTTATTCCTTTGTTTTGCGACTTGCAGAAGGAGGCATCACTGCAGTTATTGGAGCTTTTTCTTCTTTTTATTCCTGTCCTTTGTTGTTTTGCAACTTGCAGAAGGAGGCACCACTGCAAGTATTGGAGCTTTTTCTGTTAATGGAACAAGCATTTTAGTACTTTTTAACAAAGATGACAGGGGACATACTAAATAGTTACAAAAGAACAAAATATCAGGTGTTATTTAGCAGTCTCTTTTTGTGCTTAATTTTAAAGCAAAATCCCTGTCGAAACCGCAGTGCACGCATGAGTGAATGTTAACGTCGCACTATTCAGCTACTCGAGGACTTTCGGCGACAGATCTCGTAAATTTTAAACCATGGCCAAGTGACCAGGACTGTTCATTCTCTGGTTCAATTAACATATTTTACAATAAAAATTTACGCCACAATGGCTGGGACTCTTAGACAAAGAATTTTATTCGAGCGTTTTCCTTACGCTCTTTCTCGCTCAAAGTTATCAAATACACTGAACTCTACACACTAGCGCCCTCTCGCGACAAATATTCACTTGTTGTGGGAGTCACATGAATTATTTGTTCAACACTTAACAAGGACGACACTTGAGATGGCACCCCCTTCTCTTAACTACCACAACAACCGATGAACGTTCGAGCTCTGCAGATTTAAAATGCATCGCTCCATTACACGGCGGGTTTTCAGCGGCTCTAGGCTCGAACGCATGACACGCCAGCCACTAGGCAACCGTGGTCTATCTTCGGAAGAAGCGAAAGCAGTTCAGCATTTCCCATGTTACTGGATCATTTCGTCACAGAAAGTGTGTTAATGGGAACATGTGTATTTATTTAGAACTAACAAACCACGGATTTAATGATGTAATTGTTGGATAATTCGTTTACTTAAAATTGAACTGGGTTTTTGGTTAAAATAGTAGAATGAACGTAATTTAAATTAAGTTATTTATGTAAGTAAGTTTTGGCACTAATTCTTAAAAATTATCTCCAATTTATCGATAGCTGTGGTTTTACTATATATATATATATATATAAATAAATTACATTTATTAATTTCATTAATAAATGTAACTCTACTATATTTTCATTAATTTCAAAACGCTGATTCTCTTGGAAAAAGCTCTGTGAGTAAAGAAATTTTGTTAATTCTTTTGAAAAATACTTTTCTTTACGTAATTGTTTTAGGATTTTTCTATTTTTCTACTTTTTTACCTAATTGTTTTTGGGATTTTTCTGCATTAAGAATTTGGGAGAGTTTGTTGCAGAGTAAGTAGTCACAGTGGTTTTATCATACTCTGTGAGTTTTTACGTACTTTGAATTTTTGTTTATTTTATTTGGTTTTTCCTACCAAGTTGCAAAGGGGAAAGGTTGGCGCCTTCAAACTAGTTTAATCCCACTTATTCGGTCCTAAGTCCGAAATTGCTCTCTGACTCGCTAGGTTCTTTTTGTAGTTCCTTTTTGTATTTTTCTATAAATTGATCTTCATGTTTAGCTTTTATATTTTTTATTATTACGTTATTTCTTGTTATGTTTATTATCTATTATTTCTTGTTTTTGATATATTATACAAATTTCTTTCATATATATATATATATATATATATATATATTAATAATTTCTTATATTACTAACAATTCTTATATAAAGAAAGTAATATATTCACAGCTTTTGTGTTTGGAAAATTGTATGAGATCGCCCATTAAGACCTTTTCATATTTCTTTTGACATAGAAAATTTCAAGCTGCCATTAAGTTTCACCCAGCTAGAAATTCTCAAAATCGTTCCACCTCTTTCTTTTGGGGTCACTGCACGTAAGTGAATAATTATTTAGCTACTCGAGAACTTTTACGGACCTCTCAATTTTGAACCATGATCAAGTGAGATGGCACCTCATCCCCTCCTAACTTCCACACCACACCAACGAGAGACATTTGAGCCTCGACATATTTAACGTGCATCGGTTCTCACGGTGGGTCTTTGGTACTCTAAGCTTGAACTCATGACACAACGACCATGAGTCCATTACCTTGACCACTACGTTCCTCGACCCTATCGCAGAGGAGGTTAAAACAGAAGACGGTGAAACAGCTTGGTTCAGATTGATTGGATGGATCGAGGGGGAGAGAGAGTAGGTTATGAAATGTTGCAATGTGTGCATTGTACTACAGTTTTAACTTTCACTTATCAATTTAATTAAATAATACAGTTTTTGCAAACATAGAAAATTTTCTTTGATGCATAATCTTTCTGATCTACTAACATTTAGCATTTAAATATTTAAAGTTGTTGATGAAAGTAAATTCAAGAATATATCATTTTGTAAACTGAACAAGATTTTTTTTTAAACTTCGCATTGTTTCACTACGTTATAATATATCCTACATTTTTTTTCCATTTTTAGGGAATTGATATAACTTTTAATAATATGCGAGACTGTCTCTCAATAACTTTAAATTCTTTTCAAATTGTGAATGAATTTTTAAGCATAGGTGTTACGAATAATGCTCTAACGTTGTTGTATCTCCTTAAATTTTTCAAAGAATTAAAATGCAACTTAAATACACTGGCCTCAAAAAGTTAAGGTACAACATGTTTTTCGAAGCTCACCATAAAAAAAAATGGCAGTAACAATAAAATGCATAGTTTACATGAATGATAATAACGAACTTTAAAAACATTAATGCAAAAACGATTGCTACCACTGTTATTTTATAGAAAAGAACGTATATTTGAGTGAGAGAAAAATATGCAAATATCAAGCTTTCGTACTTTTGTGTGTAAGTTGTGTTGATTTTCAACAGTTGTTGGCAGTTTCGGTGACAATAGTCAATAGAGTTTAGAAAATGTCTCAGAGACGTCGTTTACCCAATTCGTTAAGGTGGCGGGCAGTTGGATGGATGGAAATGGGATTGTCGCAGGCTGATGCTGCTAGACGTCTCAATGTTGTTCAGCGACTTTGGGATCAATACCAATCCTAAGATTCTGTGTCCAGAAGACCTGTTCCAGGCCGACCACGAGCTACAACACCTGCAGAAGACCGTTTTCTTGCTCTTTCGGCACGAAGGAGAAGAACCACTACTGTGCCGCAGCTCGTTGCAGACCACTTTCAAGCATCAGGAAGAAGAATCTCCGCTACTACGGTGCGAAATCGTCTTCACAATGCAGGTCTGTATGCAAGAAGACCAGTTGTGTGCGTTCCCCTCAACGGACGACAGCGAAGGAACCGCTTATGCTGGACAAGAGAACATGTTTCTTGGACGCAGCAACAATGGGCTTCCTGTGCTGTTCACAGACGAGTCCAGATTTACAATGGAGAGTGATTCAGGGCGTCTACTGATCTGGAGGGAACAGCGCACTAGATACCATCAATCCAACACTGTTGAAAGACACAGTTATAGAGGTGGTGGAATCCTGGTTTGGGCAGGGATCTCGCTCGGTGGCCACACTGACCTGCATGTGTTCCATGGAGGAACCGTAACTGGTCTTAGATATCGGGATGAGATCCTTGATCCATATGTCCGCCCATATGCTGCTGCTATTGGTAACGACTTCATTCTGATGGATGATAATGCACGACCTCACCGAGCTCGGATTGTTGAGGAGTATCTGGAGGATCACGGTTTGGAACGAATGGAATGGCCAGCTCGATCTCCAGACCTGAATCCGATAGAACATCTTTGGGACTATCTTGGCAGAGAGGTTGCTGCTTTAAATCCTCCTCCAAGGTCGTTACATGAGCTGAAACAAGGCTTACTCTGTGTCTGGTCTTCGCTTCCTATTCCGGTGTCCGACAACTTAATAAACAGCATGGGAAATCGATGCCGCCAATGCATTCAAGTTAGGGGTGGACACATTCCTTATTAGAACCCATTTTTGTATTGTTTTTATGCCATTTTACCACATAACACTGTGATGTGCTGTTTTCTCCAAGAATGGACTTTTCCGCAGAGATTGCTTTTTTTGTTATAAATCGTTTTTGCAATACACTTATACAAATTTCTATGACGCATTCAATAAAAAACTATTTAATGCACATATCCTCCAAATTTTTTGTTTCTACATTCATTCATTTGCAAATTAGACACAAAAACCCGGTTGTACCTTAACTTTTTGAGGCCAGTGTACTATTAAAACAACAATATATGTATGATGGATATAATCATTTAGTCATAATTCTGAATTTCCTTAAAGTCTTCATTTAAAGTTAAGCTACGTAGAGAAGTACAACAAAATAGCATTTGTAGTGAAATGACTACCGTAGTATAATAACCAACTTAGTCTCAGAAACTGAGTTATCAAACACGACGATTAAGCTACGTGAAAGAGTAAGAAATGCAAGAATGATACACACGTCTAGGTGATATTAAACTGGTGCTCGAACCTCTAGCTGCATTATTAACGATACTTCCCGAAGGGAGACAGTACATATTCAAAAGGAAGATTTATAATTCATGAAAACTATCTACCAGCTGTTCAGTTTAAGTAGGACACTAAATTTTCTAAAGTTTATCGGTTTTAAAACGGCAGCATGTGATACGATATCCGTTAAGGATGCATATATTACAGGCAAAGTATGAAATACCGGTATTCTATAGAATGCCTAGGCATTGTATAGAATGCCTGACGTTTTCAGGCAAAGTATGAAATATGAGGATTATTTCATACTTTGTCTAGGTATTCTACAGAACGACCAAAGCTGTTTAGGCAAAGTATGAAATAAGGTCATGTGATAAGGCTGTTATATCAATGACGTACATTTCTAAAAAATACTAATGTTATTCTGACAAAATAATGAGAGTGCCATTAAAATATTATTCAAAATACGTAAAGGAAGTTGTACCAAACAAAATGTATGTCTTTCTTTTATTAAGGAAAACAAAATTTTCAAATAAAAAATAAGAAAAAAATTAACCTACTTATTGCAACATGGTAGGCTTGAAAGACATTTTGAATTAATCACGCAAAGACCTTATTTTGGTACTTTGTTTTACACATACATTTGATGAATCTTTTGCCGCTTCCATTGGAATGAGCAATTGCAACTGACAGGAGGAAAATTTCATGGTCAAGAATATCTTTAATTCTAAGCAGGTTCTTATAGCACAAATTAAATTCTGATATTTCGCATATACTTCTTTTAAAATTCTTTCAGAAGTTTCAAATCGATAGAAACCACCTTTTCCACTCGTTACAAATTCCAATATATTGGCATTCACAATAAGGCCTTTTTTAAAAAAAATAATTTTTCTGTTTTATTTCTGTCAAGGTTCACAAAGGTGGATGTACAGTTCAATATCATAACGAGTAACGTTTTTGTATTTGGGTGAAAGTTCTTTCAGATTTCTATCATGTCCTGTGTGTCCAATAACCAGATAAACTTCATGAATTACGTAAAATAATTTAGAATCTGCGACAAAATACTGTACAAAAGTGCTTCCCAACCTTTTTATCCCCGTGGACCGGTTTGATAATTTTACTTCGGCTGCTGAGGATGGGACGTTGTTTATATTTTAAATTTCTTTGATTTAATAATTTGATTGTATTTAAACGTTCCTTCAGAATAAAATTCAGTTACTCCAAAAAATGAATATTAAGTGATTTTACATGAAATATAAAATATATATATTTCCATGGAAAGTCAAACAAACACTAGAGAAATGCACTCCAGTAATCCAAATGAAAATAATTTAATATTCCTTGAATGGACCGATACCATTTTATTCACGGATTGGTGGTTGAGAACTATTCTGTGTAGTACTGACGCCTTCTTTTAACAGGTTACAAAAGTTTACCTTTATTTTCACCAAACATCACAACATAGCTATTCAGCAACCAATATAGCTATTCAGCAACCAATATAGGCCATGGGTTCCTCTTTAGTAGTCATTATGGCTTTTTGTACATCACAGTTATTAACTTCAAGTGAGTAATTTCAGTGAGTAATTTCTTCTGCAGCTTTAACTCGAATTTTGGGCTGCTCGGTTTCGAATAATTTCATGCCTATGGACCAGGGGTCAGCAACATTTTAGCTGTGGTGTGTCAAAATCAGATTCGGCGTACCACACAGTAGGGCATTTTTGTGTGAAACAATTATATTCCCGCGATAATGTATACAGTGTTAGAGAATAGAGTTCAATTATATAGATTTACAGCTTTATCACAATTAATTTTGCATCAACTTTAAAAATATTTCTTAACATAAAAATAAAGAGCAAAAATGATAACTTTCTTTAACAAAAATAAAAAAACCCTCAAAAAACAAAAATATAAAAAAAACCTCGAAATTATACATATATTGTTTTTTTAACATATTTATTAAAATAAGAAATAGACAACGTAGAATTATAAGTACTTCCCTTCATTACAGTTAAATATAAAAAGATGAACAAATTTTTGGAGGTTAACCTAGTTCCACTTCCCTTTCATATCGCAAAAAATGTGGTGTAATTTGTGACTTTCACTTTGACATAATTCTGAGCATTCAAGTTGTTAAACAATTTCTTTGTGAACTCCAAATATTTTTCATATGAGGAAAGATATTTTATACTTAAATATGTAGAACTAAAAAACAGAATGCATGCAATGTTCTCTCTTCAAACAATTAAATATTTCCAGCTATGGCATTTAATAATTTACAAAAAAGCTATACATTTACTTTTAGAGTTATCTTTCAAATTTTTTCATAATTGTTAATTGTCAATAATTCTGGATATGTTTTTAAAAAAAGACGATTACAAATTTATGAAAACCCATTCATTCAAAAATTGACAAATTTGTTGAGTAGTGCTGAGTGCCATAGGTTGCCGATTGAGAAGTTTGTTGAGTAGTGCTGAGTACCATAGGTTGCCGACCCTGCTTATAGACCATGACTTCTTCTCCAACACTACAGCTTGTTTCTCCATTTTCATGCAGCACAGGAGCAAACCAATTTTTTGTTGAACAAGTTTAAGTAAAATTGAGTATTTTGACACTCCCAAGCAAACTGTAATGTGGCATTAGGCATTCTATAGAATGCCTGGGCCAGGGGTGGCGAACCTTTATGAGTCAGCGTGCCATTTTTTCTGAAGAAATGCTTAATGAGGTATAGACGTTCCGTCAAGTTGTGACGAATCTATACGGAACTTTATCACTAACCTTCTGAGCCGACTTTTTTAGGGAAATTTAATTCCCTACCTATTTCCAATCAACTCCAAAAAGCGGACAGGATTCCTTGTTATGCAGATTAGATTCAGTATTTAAGTCAAACGAAATAGTAAAGTTAGAGCAGTAGGAGATAGATATGGAAACATAAAGTTATAGTGAATTTGAATTGAAATTTTATTGTTGGAGATAATTTAATTTCATGAAGAATTGAGAATCCGAGTGGTAAATATAGAATTGTATTTAAAGTCTCATTAAAGTTTTAAGAGTGAAATTAAAGTTAAATGTTCAATAAGAACATTATTAAATATAATTCTGGGATCTCTTATCGTGGTAATTTCTGCGTGATCGTTATTTAATAAATTAATTAATTGGATCATTAATTAATTAAGTTAATTTAAAGGATATTACCTTTAAAACCTCATAATATTAGAAGTAATTGTTAATAAGTCTTTGATTCTATTTGAGAAAGATAACCAAATAAAGAAAGTTATTTATAAAAATGGCTACTGGTTCTTCATTGACTCATAATTATTATCGTTCTCAAAGTGAGGTCATAAGGGACCTTCACAAAGTGATTTTGACTTGTGCTGACTGGGAAAATAATCAAATTAAATTCCAACACCACTCAAAACCCTCTTTATTTACTACGAAAAAATAAAATTTTATGCTTTAGTTATATACGTGTAATTCAAACTAAAGCTACATTAGTGTGACTTCTGTTATTGCAGATTAGATGACAAGTAACAAATGAGGATTGTAAGATGTTACTTTTAGCAGAATGCAGGCTGAGAGTCGTATGCCAAATGGTTTCTAATCGAGTCTTTAATGTTATTCATCTCTGAAAATAATGACTCGCTGGCATAGGTAGATGAAAATATGGTTAAAGTAGTATGAGACAGCTTCTTCAAACAGTTAATTATGAATAGAATTGAATTCCATGTTTCCAAAATTTCGTTACTGGCATTTTTACTTGTATTGCTTGTCAATCTTTCTATTTCGATTAATTCCAACTTTTTCCTGTTTCAATAAATTTTTGAATCCATATTGAACTAGACTGGAAATTATAATCAGTTGCGTTTTAAATTCTTCAATTTCCATCCTATCGAAATGGGACAGGTTCAAATGAAGTCGTGACAGGGTACTTAATAAAACTTGAGCATTTACCAAAATTCTTGGTACTGAGAAGCTCTCACTGAACTAACCCCGCCCGACCACAACCCCAAACGAGTAGCTGCTTCCCCATTGGACGGGACTTAGACACTCAAAGACCTTTAAATACGGCCGTTTCGGCGGCCCCACTTCAGCCTGCCCTTGAAACCGCCGTAATTACAACAAAAACACTTAATTGCTACACTTCACAACATTCAAATGGATTTGCCTCTCATCAGAACTGGGATCAGTGTTAAAGCTGGCTCCAGCTTCGTTACACCTGCTGTGTCGTCTGTAAGTTTCCCTTGCAGACTCCTTTCATTTTCATTCTAGCTGCACAAAAAAAATGCAGCATTTTCCTTCCCACTGCGTTTTTGGTGCTCCTGGAACGCGTTTTGGGGCTGTTAAGCCCCCCTTCCTGCGCTCTTCCATTCCTCGTCCTCGTGACGTACTCTAGTTTCGTCCTCGTTCGGCCGTTTTCTTCCTCCAGCCTCCTCCTGCGGGGGAGTGATTTCAGATATTGGTCTCTCTTTCATCCTTTTCTCCGCGATTTAGGGTATAAGCGATTTATTTCGCTGGCACCCGTCTCATCTAATTTTCGTTTCGTTCCCCACTTCAGCCGGACAGGCAGCGGTAGGGAACGGCTCGCCGTCCACTCGCCCTGTCGACCGGCAACCTCACCTTAAAGCCGCTGACCCCGGTGCCTTTGCTTGCGAAGAGCCGAATCAGCAGGCACAGCTCACTCCCAACACAAACTAAGCTCCAGCCTCGTATTATTATTATTTTCATGTTATTATTTTCTTATTTAATATACTGGCAACTCCTAAACTTTAAATTTCTATATTCTTGAATTATTTTCTAAACTAAAATGGGCAAATCACTGTTTTGACTGCCAATCCCCCAATTTGTGACTGAACGGAGATTTAGATCTCTTCGGAGATCAGGTGCTCCAATTGAACCGTCAACACTCCTTGATTGACGAATCAATTGCGGAACTATTTTAAACTAAAATACAAATCGTTTAGTACGGTGGCGTGCCCAAAATATAGTGCCACGTGCCAATGGCACGCGTGTCATTGGTTCGCCATCCCTGGCCAGGGCAATGTGTGAATTGAGAATCATTTCAAACAATGCCGGCTAGTTTTAGGGATTCTATACTTTGCCGGTAACACATACAATTGGTTACAGCCCGAACGGAAGGTTGGCAAAGAGAGCTTCTTTAAGTCCAGGAAAAAAGTCCCCCTAGTCGAATAAACATTAACATGTGATTACAAATTAGTAGCGTTAATTTTCATTTTCTTTCATGTGATAAATGATTTAGTATGTTACAAGTACAATATTTATGAAATCAAATGTTAGATATCCAAACATTAAGACTCATGGTTTATTTAGTTATTTTTTGCTGATTTAAAAGAACTGAAACCAATCTTCTATTCTATTTTGCAAATTATTTTTTACACGTATTCATCGGGAACGTATCTTATCGGGCAAAAAAAAAATTACCATATTTAGTCGAATCCAAGCCGCCGTAGACTCTCAGCCGCACCCCCAATTCTCTGCACGTTATTGTGAAGAAAGAAAATCGTCTAAAACAACGATTCCCAAACTTTTTTGTCTCATAGACCCCTTGTCATGTTTTTCGGTTTTGTGTATGAACCCTTACTTACCTAATATTAAATTTTTGCAAATTTATCAACATAATGTTTTTGACTGCTGGTATTATATCACTACTCATCTCCTCGGTTAGTAGTATCCGATCTTTCTTTCTGTTTTATTTTGGAGATTAGCAAGTGTACTGAAACTTCTCCTCTCTGGGAAAAGCAACAAAAACTTTCTTGAGATGCTCCATAATTCGAGATAAATAACACGTATATATTTTAAAGCCAAAATTGCTGACACTCATTTCTAAACTTTAAGATCTTCATTAGGGCTTCTAAAATCAGTTGCTTTTGTAATCGAGCATTTTTTTTAATGTGACAACATGATTTCATTACCTACTGTGATATTATCATAGTCAAAGCATTCTCAAACTTGGTTTCAAAATCTGAATAAAGGGCATTTAAATATTGAACATAAGTTAAAGCATCATATTTCTGGCAGACTGTCTGTGACAAATTGAGAAACTGTTAAAATTTGCGATATCCAGTTTTATATTCCCTTTAGCTTGTTTCTGGCACACACACAATAAACATTGAAATGATGGTCCTTTTTTAATAAAATTTATGCTGTTACCTTGTAACTGCAAATTAACCCCAGTAAATTTAGTAAATAAAGCGGTGAAATAGGTAAATCTGGTTTACACTTGATTAAATTTTCTTTTAAAATTAAAGTCACGATCTGGTTTAGGCTATCGTAGACCCCCCATTTACACCTCATGGACCCCCAAATTATTTTTTCACTGACGTAGACGCCTTGCAGTTCATCATAGAACCCTAGGGGTCCATATAGACCACTTTGGGAATCACTGGTCTAAAAGGTTCATCAATGTCTGGTACTTAAGACATTTTTAAAAGATTAAGAACAAATCTCTTAAGAATTAATTTATTTTATTAGCAATTAAAATATTTCAAAAACGCACATGAATCTATAATTACTCTTAACCATCTGGATCATATGTTTCAAAAATGATTCGCCATTCCCATTGTCACAGCTGACTTCGAAATTGGTGCCGTGGTCGCCCTTTTCCCACACGATGTCGTCTTCCAAGCCATCCAATGCATTTTTATGCAATGTTGTTGTAAAAGAATGTTAACTAATTATTAAAGTCTATTGAATATTTGTAAGTAAAAGTTATATCATTTTGTTTACACCATCGGCATGTATATGTTTAATCCATGTCAAACTTTCAGTCGCCACTACTCTCCTCCGTTTTTTTCTGCTTGTAAAATTATCACCCTTTTGGGATACACGCGTCATTCTTAATTCGTCTTGATGCTATTACCGATATCTACGATGTTTAGGTTATTACAAGAAAGCTTACACACAAAAAAGTTTTTCCTAAATACAAACAGACAACGATGTTTAGATTAAACTGAATACTGGAGATAAACTGCGAAGTGGGATAAAACATCATTGCAAGTGGCCAGAATGAACAGGTACGTTTTTCCTTTTGAAAGAAATGGAAACTCAATTTCCTCCATCCAAAAAACGTTTGCCTTCGATTCTAAGCCGTACCCGATTTTCAGTAGCATTAGCATTGGGGAAAGTAGTTCATCTTACATTTGAGTAATTACAGTAGGTGCCTTACCTTTTATAAATTTACAGTGCTATTCGTTTATTTTCTCAGGGTTTTGCAACCAAACCGACGAAACCAGAGATTGCTTTATTGATAAATTACAATAGATTATTACTTTTTGAATTTGTCCTGGTCCCAATTAGTCGTATATCGACTCAATCTCGGATATTAAAATTTTTATCTGTTGTTGTTGATTATGCAAATGCCACCTGTCTGACGTAGTCAGATCGAGGCCCACAAAATTCATCACGGCAAGGGGCTAGAAGTACGCCTGTCGTTTGGCCTTGAGCACCATATAGGGGACAGTACGAATTAGCTCGGCGAAATTCCCCAAAGGGACGATAGATGGTGACACCACCTATATCCCTCCACAATTTAGGCATGGATCTAAAGGGGAGGGAAATATTCTCCAGTCCCCTCCACTCGTGATTCAGCCCACGAGACTTTCGGACCCACTGATTTAACGAGCACGTACTCCGTGTGTACTCGGAGGGTATTTGGTGGCATCGGGCATCGAACCCAGACCTTTCGCTCTGGAGTCCGATGCTCTAACCAATAGGCTACACACGGCCTAAAATTTTTATCTAACTTTGTATTACCATTTACTCATCAAATCTCTTAGAAAGCGTGTAATCCGCTGTGACAGTTGAACATATCAGACGAATATGGAAGACGCACAAGATCCGAAACAACTCGGAAAATTCACACAAATCTTTCCTAGATCTCAGATCAGTGTGTTAAATTTCCACTATGAGACAAATTATCAGTAAAAATGCATCTTTAATAGAAATAAAACTCCATATATTCTTCCAGATCAATTTCTTGAGACGATCAAAAGATTTCTTGATCAATCCAGATTTTGTTTACTTTTAAATAGTTTCTCTTTAGTGTCTTATTCTTTATTTCTGAAATCTTAACCTAAAATGTTTATCATAAACTGCTGTAAAACTTCGGTTAAATTGCAGTCCCATTCTGATTAGAAGCTCAAAATCTACCATCTACACTGCTGTTTGTAAAAAATGCAACACCAGAAGGAATCATCAGAATTAATTTAAATAGTAAAATTTTATCGTTTCCAATTTTAACTTAAACAGGACAATAAAAATTCTGTACTGTTATTTTTAAGATAGAAGATTAGAGCGCGACAGGACTGAGAGCTCCGAATGGTTATCCTCCTCAATGACCGCTAGTGCTTTCTTAAAGAATTACACTTGAAAAAAATTGTCTAATAAACATGTATTAGATAATATGTATCTATGTGTGTGTCTTATCTTCTCACAAACTGCACCACGTAGAAACTCACCGAAGGTACCAAAAGATCGGGAATTATCCGAGGAAGCCTTTTTGACCATTTATATTCCGATATTGCAATTAGTTAAAAAGATATTAAGTGCATAGTTTTACTCCTGTTGGTTTTTAATTCTCCCGAGCTTCATCTCTATTTAAGCAGAATGAAGTTCCGACTTCCCCACATTTTTAAAAGAAGCCATATAATTCTTACTATCAAACTCAAACAAAAAATAGTTAAAGAATCGGAAAGATCATTTTTCCGCCACGATAGGTGTATTTTTTTCTCAAAATAATAATATTTTTCTGTTTTTTACGATCTTTCCTAAAAGATTAAAAAATGTGCGTTTTTATGAAAATGATTTCTAAATCGTTCCCTTTCAATTTCCTTTCGCTTTAATGAAATGATATTCCACTCTAAGAGAGTCCATGCTTTTCTCTTTTAGAATCAGTCATTTAAAAAATAAAATGTCGAAAACTTTTTTTTACTTACGATTTTTCAAACAATACTCAAAATGTTAATTAAACATTTAATAACTAATGTTAATTGAACATTTAATAACTTCGTCATTTACAAAAATAATCTCACGAAACTTTTTTCCGAGTGCAGAACAATATTATCCGTAATCTGTACAAAGATTGAAAAACTTGCTTAAAAATTACGGCTCTTGAAACAAAATTTTGTGTTTTTCGTTTTTTACCTCTTTTTGCGAGAGTTAATCGATATAGTGTCCCCCATTTTTGTTTAAAAATTACCGTAATTTGCAATCGATATGGGAATTTTGAAGGCATTCACTTAAAAAACATGCTTTAAAAAAAATTTTAATTCCATTGAAATATTCATTTACATCAAGATCGCGTTTCATTAATATGAGGTTTCGCGTTGAGAAATACATGAGCAATACGAATTTTGCTCATGCGCGATGGCGAAAGTCACCCTTTTCGCGGTTTTTGAAAGATTAAAGAGAATTTCTCTGTTTTATGCTCTGTCTTAACTTACGTTATTTGCTATGTATAGCAGTATTCAATTTATTACAAATTACAGATAAATGTGTTAACCAATGCAAGACAACTGATAGTTTTCTTCGTTCTAAAGAATGATTTATTGAAGAATCTTAAAAATTCTTTAATGTATTTTTATCACATAGTATATTTTCTTTATGAATGATTTTATACAGAGAATGTAAATAAATTTCCACAGCCTTTTTACCATTTTTTATTCTTATATATTTTCAACTCGCCATGAACAATATCTCTCTGCATGGTTTTTTTTTTTTTACAAACAGCAAAACTTTGCATATTTTTTGATTTTTTCTAAAATGAATCCGAATCAGCGTTTAAATGAAAATGATTTTAAAAAGTTCATACTTTGGTCTCTTAGAATCGGAGATTTAAAAAATAAATTTGCCCAAAACTTTTTTTCTACTAATTTTTAAAAAATACTCAAAATTTAAATCAAACATTTAATAACTTCTTCATTTATAAAAATAATTGCATGAAAATTTTTTCCGTGTGTTGAACATTTCAAAAAATGCTCACAATTTTAGTTCAACGTTTAATGTAGTTGTGGAATTTTGTAAATATAAAAATTTCTACTTTTTCTGTCTTTCTTCAATATACAACTACTTTTAAAAAGGTATATTTTCGTTTCCGTGGCTAAAAAATTGCAACAAAAAAATTGAAAAGAGTGTGAGTGAATTTTAAAGTCGCACTGTCCACCTACTCCAAGAGCTTTTAGACATAAAAAATTAATCAAATTCTATAACCAATAGTATGAAAAAATGCAACCTTTGATTCGAGAAATGAAGAATGCTTTCTTAACTCTCCCTAACTGTTCGAATAAGGAATATAAACAAATTAAGTTATTCTACTATGAATATCAAGCCTCACAAATAATTAGTTCTAAGAGTTATACATGTAACTAATACTAAGTATTGAATATTAATATAAACATATATACATATGAAGTTATCAAAATATTCAAGATTTATGAAATATCAATATTTATCCCAGATAAGGCATTAGTAGTGATTATTTGACCTCATGAAAATTATTCGTTTGGCTTGTCAGTTACGTGCGTATGGTTTGATGTGTCCTACATCAAATTATTCGTTTGAGGGGCAGGGGAGGACGTTCCGGCTCTCGACAGATTTAACGTGCATCGCTGCTACACGGCGGGTCTTTGAGCGGTGGTACGCTGGGATCGGTGACCAGGCAAGCCACGATTACCACCTAGGCTACCGCGGCCACTGTGTAGGGTGACATCTTCAGCGTTGTTTCCCCCTTCTGTGTTATCTCACATGCACCGGTGATAGGTAAAGGACCCCCACCTGCGATTTTCTCCTCCCTGAGTTCTGGTTTTACCCTAACTTTCAGTGGCTGTAGGGCAGTAGTTTCCGTCTTTGCGTCATTCTCTCCATCTTACTTCGGTTCCACAATGCACACACAGCGCTTCCTTTCATAATACAAATCTCCATGTATGGTCATTTCTGGTTTGGATTGCCTTTCAAAAACAACATTCTGAATTTTTTAATATCTATGCCACTCTTTCCTATCTAAGTGTAATTCTTTTCCGTATTTTAGCTTTCATTGTGTTTTGATCCTGTCTTTTTTTCTTCTTCTTCTTCTTGAGCATATTTTACATATTTGTTGTACTCACTTGGATTTTAAACATGGAGTTCTAAGTTATCTTGGACTCTTAAGCTATATGCATATTCTTTTACGCATCGGGATCCACACCAAGCATTTGAGATCGTTCAATTTTTTTAGAGTAAGATCTTTTCCGTTTTTCGATATCCTAGAATCCTCCTTCGATGAATATCCTTCGTCTTCTAGGTATCCTTACTTTAGCTTTAGTTTTGTGTTTTTAATCCAAGCACCTCTCCTCTCTCTATTTCAGTCAAAACTGTTATTAAATCTTCCTTTTGGCTTTTTTAAAGTTTTTCCTACTCGTTCTCGAAAGAGAGAGAGCATGTTAAAATATCTTTCGTTATCATTTTTTCCACAATCCAAAACTGTTTTTGCGCGTTTGAAGCAACAGAGCTATTTCTTTCTCTCAACAATAACCAAACCAAGCACAGTCCGTAGCACTCAATGGGACTATATTTTTCTTAATACTGTAAAACCAGGCCCTGTTCATCTAGCTAAAACACACAAAAGAACTATTTCCTTTGCGTAAGAATTCAGTCTTGTACGCTCACCGTCGAGGGACCACTTTTACTGTCACAGTCCCCGTTCAACCACCGCTCAGTTTCTGGAAATAGCCAGGCTTTTCCTCCTGAAGTGTGAACCCTGATTGCGCCAAACATTAGGTAATCTACCGCCAGCAGTAGCCGGCCCACTGATTGGTTTGTGATAATATACCCCCCCTCGAGATTTGGCATCTTTGATTATCGGCGTGAGCTGAAGTGTAGGATTAACGGAAGAACTAAGAAACTTTACATATTATTTTCGGATGAGAAATAATAATTTGGCTTTACGCACAATATTGATAAAATTAAAATATCAGAAATTTTATGTTACATGTTGCATACAAAATGATTATCCGCATCAGCTTCCGCGAGAAAATATATAGATCAAATATTTCTTAAAGATATTTTTAAACTCGTAATGCACAAAAGAATCCACCACACATTAGGTCACAAAGTCAGTTTGTTAATTGGTCAGCTGTGAAGAATTTGTGCATTCCACACACAGGATACATTTTTAATATACATTTTAATACACACACACTTAGAACAATATTTACGACTACGCTAGGTATTTATTACCAATTAAACATTTATATATATTTGTTATGACCAATCACTCAAGCAAGTTTTTTGTGGTCTTGGTTTGCATCTAATGCCAAGTGGTCAAACTCTAGTGTTGGATCAAGAATCGTTTGAATGATGGCATTGGTTTAGATGTTGTAAGGCAAAATATGAAGTTGTAATTGATATATTAAATAAGAAAAGTCGTGCTATAAGAAAATGAAAGGATCGTATTCTTAATGGGATACTACTTTGGTGAGTTTTTAATGATTTACTCTATTCATTTGTGAATATACTGTGTTTTTAATGTGAACATTCTGTTTTTAGAAATTTTTAGTTTTGAACTTTCAAATTTTTGAACTTTCGGAGTTTTTTAGTTTGAACTTTCAGATTTTTTGGCTTGAACTGTCAGATTTTTTGGCTTCTTGAACTTTCAGATTTTTGAGCTTGAGACTTTCTCAGATTTTTTAGCTTGAACTTTCAGATTTTTTAGCTTGAACTTTCAGATTTTTTAGTTTGAACTTTCGAATTTTTTTAGTTATAACTTTTTGATTTTAGATATTTTTAATTTGAAAACTTTCGGATCTCAAATATTTTTAATTTTGAACTTTCGGATCTCATGTGATATTTTTTTTTCTACCTAAGCAATACGTAAC
>BMAU01011902.1:0-12878 GCA_019973935.1 Trichonephila clavipes | reverse complement strand
GAAGTTTTCAATCTCTATACCATTATCTTACAAGTCAGTAAATTAATTTTAATCTATAATCACATGTTATACAATTTAACACAAAAAATACATTTATTCACAATCTTTATTGCTAATAAACAAACTAATATTTTAATCTTAAAGGAAACAAAGTATATATATTATTCTCTAAAAAGAAATAATTTTCTACAAAATTCTAACAATTTTTCCTTTACCATGGGTTTGGTAAAAATGTCCGCCAAATTATTTTTAGTACCTATATATTTAATTTAAGGAAAACCTTGTCGTATATCAAATTCCTTAGAAAATGATAACGAACATCGATATGTTTTTGTTCTATAATTTTTCTACCGGTGACTTTGAAAAACTTATAGCAGCTTGATTATCACAAAACATTACATTTTCACTTAATTCCAAATTTAAACTTTTATTATTAATTACGTTCTCTTTAGCCAAATGAATTCCTTAGCTGCTTCTGTTAAACTAACACTACTCAGCTTCCATGCGGTTCGACAGACTAACGGATTTTGCTTGAAGAGTTCGCGATGAAATTGGAGTTTCGTCTATAAAAGTTATGAACCCTCCACATTGACACTCGATCATCTCCTATTTGTAGCAAAATCTGAGTCTGAATAACATCTTAGTTTTAATGATTTAACTTTTGAAAGTTCTAATTTGTATTCTTGAAATACCTCGTCAAATGACTCACCTTGTAATTGTGTGTTACCTCGCGCAACTATAAGCGGGCCTTGTATCTAACAATTTTATTATTTTCATCATATTTAATGGTATAAACCCAACGGTTTTCTAAAATTTTTATATTATCCGGATGATCAAACTAAATCCCAAACTTTACGTTCCATCATTACGTTAATTTCTTTATCCATTGCATCATGCCATTTAGATGCGTCTCTGGATCTTATCGCCTGTTTGTAACAGTTAGGAATAGTTACTTCAACCATAAGAGCTTGTTGCTCTGACAAATCTGAAAATCCCTGGATTCGGTATTATCTTTCTAAAATTAAATAAACTAGGATCATACTCAATATTATGCCTCTTACAGTATCTCTCTATTTCGTTAAAAGATTTCAATCGGGTTGCTTCCCCTTCTATACTATAATATACGTTAGATCCAGTTACTTTCCTACCTATATTTCGAATCCACTTAACCTCTGTACATGGGATCAAGCTATGATTATCGGAAGATACATCTGGTTTTTCAGATGTTGAGGGTATTTCCGTGCTTGTCCTTGAAACTAAACGACTCGTTAATGAATCTTTTGCTCTATCGGAATCATCCCTCATCATCATAATAATCAGGAAGGTTTAAATTATATCCAAGGTTACTATTAACTTTTTGTCTAAAATTAATTTCCCTCTTATTTTCATCGAATCTTACATTAATAGTCTCGACTATATTTATTTTCATCTATCAACCATATTCTATAACCCTTAGTAAGTTGTGCGTATCCCATCATAATTCCCATTTTCGCTACTGCATATCGAATTTTTTTCTAATTTGTTTTGGCACACCAAAGCATATGCCAAACATCCAAAAGGTTTTAGATGCAATACCGATGGTTTTCTACCTGAATATTTTTCGAAAGGCGTTTTTACATTACTGTCTTTGTGACAAATTGATTCCACGCATAAGTGAAACAAAGTAATGCTTCTCCCCAAAACTTCCATGGGGAACTTCACTAGAATTAAGCAATGTTTTGATGCCACCTAGAGAGGTTAAATTGAATCTCTCCGCGACCCCATTCATTTCTGGCGTATATGAATTTGTTACCCTCATGCTTTATACTCAGTTCTGTCAAAATTATCCATATCTTTATTACAAAATTTTAGTCCGCCATCAGTTCTAACTGCTATTACCTTTTACTTAGAAAACGTTCTGCTCGTTTCTGAAAATCTTATAAACGTATGAATACGTCAGATTTATTTCGGATGGGAAATACAGTCATCTTTCTTGAATAATCGTCAATTATACTCAAGAAATATTTATTACCGCCTTGGCTTTCAGTTGGCATTGGACCACAGAGGTCCATATGCAACAATTCCAATGGACGCCTTTGATCTTTACGCCCCGTCTTTTTGAATGAAACTCTCTTGGACTTTTGCTAATTTTCACACGGTATACAATGAGTCTTACCATTATCATTTAGCGTGGGAGACCCAGCACACTACACTATCATTTTACTAGTTTTACCAAGTAATCGTTATTAACATGACAAAAGCGTTGATGCCATATTTCTATTGATCCGTTTTTGTTTTTAGCGGTTATATCACTAAAAAAACTAATTTCTTTACCTTTGGTATAATATAATGATCTGGCTTAAAAATACAAAAATGTTCATGGCGTGTCGCCGAGAACAATTTTGTATCCAGTCTTTATTAAAAACATTAATTACCTTTAGTACCAAAATGCGCACCTTTACTTTCTAATCTGGAACCGGATAATAAATTTCTCCTCAACTTGGGATTAAATAATACATCAGTCAAAGTTATTTCGTAAACTCTATGTTTAGAAATCTAAGTGTACCGATTCGGCCTTCTGCGGGACAACTTTTTATCCTCCGTTGCTAACGACATTTCATGTTAGTTATCGGTTTAAGATCTAAAAATAAACTCTTTGTCATTACAAATGATGACTCGTGGCAACAGTATCTGTGCCCAAACACCTTTATCAGGTTTTTCCTCAAATAAGATACAACTAGTTACGAGTTGTTTTATCTAGTTCTAAAAGACATTCAGCTTCAAAATCTTAAATTTATATTAAACTCTGTGTTAAAAGTTTCATTTACAGTTGAAGGAGATTTTTTGTAGAGACTTTTCTCTTTACAGTTTACTTTTTAAGATGCCCGTACTTATTACATATACATAACACGGACCTATAGTCTTAATAGATTGTTTAACATTTTTAATAGTTTTTACAGTTAAATACCCCTTACCACTTTTCTTTTGGTAATCATTCTTGCCATTTGGATCTCCATGAGCTGCAGCCGTAGCACCAGGTAACGTCTTCGACTTCTTCGAAGTGAAACTGCATCAAGTAAGCATTCTCCGCCTTCTCCCAAATCTTGTTTCATCAACTGAAGACGATTGGCTTCTAATATCAGCTCTGCTTCAATTTTGACAACTCTGAAGTCCTCTTCTTTCCATCTGTAGATTTGTTGCACGGTAGACTGGAATTCCCTGAGGAAGCCACCTTATTAATTGAAATCCTATGTACAGGTCGTCAATTTATGACCCGCTTCCTTGTAGTCTGGTTTGCCGCTGTCTTTTACACGAGATATGAAGATTCCAACATCTTCCCCTGGTTGGTATTTTTGTTCCAAAAAATTGATCTAATAGTTGAATTACCCTTGCTCTTGTGACTGGTTCGAAGTGATCTTTTTAATATCTTCCATGCCGCTACTCCGTCGGTTTGTTTCCGTTATCCAGATTTTTTCAAATCTGAACTGATGTTGGTATAGATCAACGTATAACATCTATCCTTACGAAGTTGTAGATCTAATTTTTTCCTTGTATGTTGCTTCTTTTCATCAGGTTGCTCTGGCTTGGTCTGTATTATAAACTGCCAGCAAACCATAATGCATTAAGAGTACTTGCATATCATGCTTCCACGTGTTCCAGTTATTTGGAGTCAACACTGTGATATCTTTGTTAAACTCCATACCTGTTACTCGATTTAGTACTAGCAACAGAGTTCATAAAAAATAGTTCCTAGACTGGAACAGTATTTAAAAATAGACAAAGGGTTCATGGCCTGGTTCAACTGCTTAGCCTGCCTGACACAGTCGACACAGTACATGGACTGGGCCCATAACCAAATTTGTTACATAATGGTAAAACTAATTTAGAGATTTTGCAAAGCTAGCGATTGAAATTTATGTGTCGAGGAAGACATGAAGACGAAAAACAGTTTCTTGCAAAATTTGGCCTTTAATAATCAATCATAAAGTCACTACGCTCGTTACTGGAGCGATAAAATCAATAAATCAAAAAGCAACATTACCAGTGACATCGATTCGAAACGTCTTCTAATATTGTAAAAACTAATTTTTCAAATCTAAAAAATGGTGAGTACAACTGCAGTTGCATTCCACCAACTCCAACCTTTCTCTCCCTCTAGAGTTAAACCACTCGCATACTTCTTATATTTCCGTTTCTCCTTCCTTTCAAAAACTAACATGAGGCCGAGTTTAAGCCTACCTAGCTCGATTTGCCGCATGGCAGTTGCTGCCAACCTCAAATCACGAAACTCAAAAAGATCGGGTTCGAATCGGTGTGCTTACTTTCATTGAGATCATGGAACGGGATTGGAAAAAGCAACACAAGGAGATCATAAAAATTTGGATCCGATTTTTTAAATGTCTAACAATATAATAATTTCTGAGAAACAGGTTCTAAAATGGCTCAAGGTAACATTGTCGGTATGGGGGTACCGACTTATCTTAATATAAAAACGAAACCGGAATACCTAATATTTTTTTTAATTTATGCGTTGAGACTTTTCATAACTTAAAAATGATTATATGGCGAGATAATGTATCGACGAATTTATTTAATTCAAACCTAATAAAATCTCAAATCAAACTTACCAACGCTTAACTACTAAGGGGGTTCGTACACTAAGAGGCAATTCTTCCCAGTTTCTTACGATTGCTCCGGGTGGAACGTGGCTCCCCTGAGCCATTAAACTCTTGTCAATTTATATTGTGTAGTGTGACCCTTCAACTTATCTTTCGTTATGTTAAAACCTTTAAAGGGGGAGCATCTCTGAAAAATCAGGCTGAAACAATTTGCGAGAATCTTACTTGAAGGTGAAGAAAATCCGTGTGGTGCGTTTTCGAAGCATCTCTAGAATGTCAGGATTTTACGTGCATACCACTTAAGAACATATTTCAAAAAAGTTGGACACAAATCTTATGTAGGAATTTGTAAAGTTTGCGAAGGAAAATACACTGGTGGGAAAAAAATACCGATACCAAACAAAATTATTTTAGTGTAACTTGGACAATGCAATTGTCTAGTTAACCTGTTTAATTGATTAAATTTTCAAGATCACAGGTTAATTTAAGCTCAAGAAAATGCATTTCAAATGGGAAATTCTATTATATTAATTGCCGGTGTAATTTCTAAGAATTTTTAATGCAAGCCAACAGTCGTGCACGCAGTATGTCATACAGATGCCGAATGTCACTTTATGGTATGTAGTTCCGTGCTTGCTGTATTTGTTATGTCAATACTGGGACGCTCAGTGCAGGATGTAGATGATGCAGGTGTTTTTCGTTCAATGATATCCCATAGGTGCTCAGTTGGGGGAGACGATCTGGTGATCTTGTAACGGGCTCACTCACATCTTTTCATTAACATGTCCTTTGGATTCTTTGGGGCCAGAATTAATGACAACTGTTTTCCAACCAATTCTAAGATGTGAAGTGTGAGGAAAGATGCAAATTAGGAAGCTTTTTAAATATCAGAACTTAGAGTAAGTGAGGTGGCAACTTGATGAATTTTTATGATATGAATGTAAGTTTGTGAAAGGTTAAGTGACAGCCAACAGAAGTTATCCGTGACAGAGAGCCCTTAGGTCTAGGGTGTATACCATTGCCCTCATGTGAACTGCAACTTCAACAAGGATTATATTTTTCGCTACTTCATTAGACATTAAAGTAGGAGTGACTATTTAATATTCGAATCTGTGATAGTCTAGGAGTTGTGATTAGACGAGTTAGTATTGGTAGTGGTCCTGTTTACGCTTTTTCGGGGTATTATATATATTGTGTGTTTAGCCACCGTAGATTCTCTCACATATATTATTAGGCTTATTATTACCTAATTTGTTAGAAGTTTAAATTAAATATCTTAATAAAGTCCCATTAAGATCATGGCAGCTACTAGTTCTACACCTCTAGCACACGTTGATAATCAAGGAGAAAGGGCACTTTGAGAGACGCGTCCTTACAATCTCGAAGGCCAAGGTTACGTACCAACACTCTGTATAGCACGTCAGTTAAAACAGTGGGGTGAGAGCAACCGTTATCATGTTGGAAATATCACCCTGAATGATGCTTATAAATGGAAACACTATAGGTCAAATTACCAGACAGCCGTACAAATTTGGAGTCAGTGTGTTTTGAGATAACCACAACAGTGGCTCCTGCGTCTGAAATTTGCTCCCACATCATGATACATTCACCAGTATTCTAGGTCCTGCAGTATTGTCATTTTTTCATTGACTTCTCACCTTACAATTCATAAAGTTAATACCCCTCTTCACATGCTTTGTGCTTCTCAAAAGTTCTCAGGACAACATGATTACCGGATCTCTACTCAGCTCCCATTGGAACTTTTTTGTGGGTAATTATGAATAATCTTACCTGAAACCTGTGCATTTCAAGCAATTACTGTAGGAAGACATCCACCAACTGAAAGACACACTGTTCGGTTTGGGAAAACAACTTTTATCAAACATATGATATTGTATGCATTTAAAAAGTTTGTTTTTTTTTTTTATTCTTGGAGCAATTCTTTTTTGAAAAAACATTCAGTTTAAAATGATGTCGTTAGTTTTCGTTTTCAATTTTTATATATTAAATTGGGTAAAGATTTTTTCAGCTAGAGTCGAGGATGTTCCTTATTTTTAGACTTATCTTTAATATAATGCTGCACATGTTTTAGCTTCTTTTTCAAATTATAAAAAGTGCTCAATGACCCCTCCCTCAGTTTAGCATTATGAGATGGACAGGAATCAAAACACAAGTATTTTACAGTTTAGAGCTATTTTTGAAATTTTCCCGCAAGCTTTGTTATTTAAGTTTAGTACATAATGTATATAATAATTATATATTACTATTTTAGAGTCGCTTTATTATACACTGAAGTGACTCTGAACTAGAAGTAGCAAGATCCAATGCAGATTGCGCAGCGCTTCCACGTACGCAGCATCTGTGCGCAAATGAAGGCAGTGATAACCGCGCCATATAACATAATACTGTACTTGTGCTGAATTAGTTGCTGGAAGTGTCGGTATGGATAAACTGACTGATTCGTTTCCACTTTCCATAACGAACAAATCGTAGGAGATTGGCAATGCATGGGCCATTTATTATTTTTTCGAAATCGTCTGACAGCTAGAATTTTCAAGGTCGAGCAGTGTCAACATTATACCAGAATACATGGATGGTGAACAATAAATTAGCGATCAGGTAAACTTCAAAGGACAGTTAGCCTTGACAGGATATGTAGTGAATGATAGCTCAGATTGTATTGTACGCAGCTACGAAGCCAAACGAGTAGCTCAAGTTACCACCCAGTTGAATGATGACGGCGCCAGTCGCTCATTCGGTAAACGGACTGTGTAACACTCGCTTCACCGTATGCGTTTCCGGGGGCCGTAGACTTACGAAAGTACCACTGCTAAATGCTCGCGTGGGCTGCAGTCTTACCTGTGAAAAAGACCACAGAGACTGTAGTGTAGATGACTGGAAACAGTAACGCATGTTGATGAGTCTCGATTCCGACTATTTTACGCCGACGGGAGAGTTGAGAATACGGCGTCGGAGCGCTCAGGGAAACAGGGGATCATGCATGCTAGGTTGGAACTCTCCAAAGGGTAGAGATCTGAGCGCTGAATCATGGTCTGGGGCGTTTTCCGAGTCACTGTTAAAGATCATTTCGCGCTTGTACCAACCTCTCTCATTTGCAATTATGTACGTAAGATTTTCACAGGTGATCACCTCCATCCGTATGTGCTGTTCTGTTATTTTCACGGCACTGGAGTTTTTTTAGCAAGACAACTGTACTATCGCAAGACCCGATTGGCTACTGGCTGGTTGGTTAAGCATTCTTCTGACGTTTATGTCATAAATATTTCACCTAGAAACCCAGACATAAATCCTATGGAGCATCTACGGATGTTTTTGGAACATGGCGGGATAGGCCATCACACAGCACCAATGAACTTTACTGAATTATGGACGGCTTTAGCCAACCTGGCAAGTTATTCCCGCAGAACGTTTCCCCAGAAACTTTTTGAATTTATGTCTCTTCGTGTGGCAGCCGTTATCAAGTTTAGAGCAGGGCCTAACTCTGTTACTAGATAGGTATCCAATCCAGTGAGAAGAGAGACTTCCTTCCCCCCAGAGTATGTAGCACTACCATTATCCACATCCACCTTCTCGGTAGTTTACGTTGTTTATGAATATATGTACTTCGTTTATATATAAATTAAATTAATATTTAAATCCTAGGATTGATCATCTGATTGTATTGAAAAACATTCTTAAGACAATTCCCTCTTTATTTATAACTGACATAACTTTAATTTCTGAAATTGAAGTAGAATTTCTTCTACACGTCCGTAAACACCTCGAATTTCCTCAAAAGGCAGATCTCCACTCGATGAAAGGTGAAATGCCTGGCCAAATTCCAAGCCTGTTGATCTAAAAGTTAAGAAATGGGAACATTTCTCTCAGCATTCATTAAACAACTGCAATCATCTTGACTGTATATTTTCGCAAAATCGTGTTAGAGAGGCTGATCATTACTCCATGAATAGAACATGACTGGATAATTTCGAATAGCTCAAATATTAAAATCTTTATTTATAACACCTCTTATTTGTAACCCTCGCCGTTGATTGATTTTGACAAAACTGTTTGTAACTGATCCTTATTCCACAAAAGCATCACGCATGCCAGATTTGAAGCTTGTGCAGATCTAATAGTTAAAAAACGGAAATATTTATCTCTAACGCCCTTTAACCTCTCGGAAACCCTTTTAGTGTCGATTGTATGAAAACTTCTCAGCGAATCTCTATTCCGTAGAAGAAACATGCCTGTCAAATGTCAAGTACATATGTATGTCTTATAGTTCCTGGAGATATCGTGATGAGTAAAGTGAGTAAATGAGCGAGTCGCTATCCTCATTTATATATATATATATATATATATATAGAGTAGAGAGAGAGAGAGAGAGAGAGATATTACTCCCTCGATAATGTTATTAAAAATGTCTGAATGGCAATATATCAAAAGTAAAATCTCAGAAAGAATTCTCAACTCGCCTATCATTTTTAATAACAGCTAAAAGTAATTTCACAAGGAAACATTTAATTTCGCATGATAATTTTCATGCATTTGTTCAATGCTAAGCATATATTTTACTGATAGAGGGTGTGGGGATCGGTCACATTCTTAATTTATAATTTTCTTTGACACAGGGCATTTTGATTTGACAATTAGTTACTTAAAGTGAAACATGTACTTTGCTAGAAAAGAAACCGCAATTTGAATTGCTAGCTTGCAGGCATCACATTAAGAAATTAGTTTTGTCAAAAATATTTACCTTATGTTTTGGACCTTCAAGTTCAACAGAATATTTATATTTTTAAGAGATTTATTGCTGTTTGAAATGGTGTTGTGATCATTAATTATATATAACATCACTAGAAGCAACGATATTTGCAGAACCACGATTATATATACTTTAACATTACATGGAAACAACTAAATCATATATCAAAAATCTTTTAAGGTATCCGTACACCCTTCGAAGAAAATTTTTTAAAAACTGTAATATTTGCTATTAAAATATTTTTTAATCGATGAAATATAACATAAAACATATGAAAATACATTTAATATGTTACTTGTACTACATAAAAATTTTTTAGGTAGTAAAGCATAGTGTAAATAGTAATTAAATTGATTATTAGAATAACGCAAATAACTCAAATGTAAACAAAAATATCCCTTTTCTGTAAATTTGATGATGATCATTATAACATTTTTAGGGTTGTTACTAATTTCCTGATGATAATCAATTTATTACAATTTTTATCAAGTTTCGAGTAAAAGAACATTGAAAATCCTTAAAAATTATTACGAGCATGATATATACCTTAGTTACTAAAAACATATCAACTATATAATTATGAAAGTAGTAGGGGTCCTTTAAATCTATAAAAATAAATATATTTATAAAATTTGAACTAATTTGTCTACAACTTTTTCTGATATTTACGTTTTCAGATGTCAATACGTTAAACAAATTCATTTTGAGATAAATCAGAAATAAACTTTGAACTGCAAATTTTAATATTAAACACAATTTGATATACTTAAATGCTCCTGATTTATAAATAACACCTTCTTTACTCTCTAAAACATTGATTTTTTCCTTTGTAGTCTTAAAGTTTTTCTACGCTGCTTTACATTTGGTGTTGAATGTCTGTTCTGCGTCGTTAATTCCCATTGATGTCAAGATGTTTGTATGCTTTTAAAGTAAAATAACCAGGAGTTATATTAAGTTTTTTAAAAATTTCAACACATACCTTGTATCCATCATTAAATTGATCACAGCATCCAATGCACCAGATTTTAAAATTTTGAGGCACACGAAAACTTCCCTTGGGTACTCTCTGCCATATAATGCCATTTAAACACTCCCGTTTGAATTTGTGTTTTCGCCATGAAGGCATTTAGTAAGCAGTTCTTTGGTACACAACTCTAAATATGTAGGCTTTCAATCGTGTTTAGTACTTCATCTGATAAGCTCTTTATATTTTCGTTTGGCTTTTTGCCACAATACAGTGCTCGCTGGTAGTAGCATCAAATATCTTTCCGATGGGACACTGCCCATGCATCGGTTTCTCGACACTTGATGAGCAATGAAACAAAAGCCGCAATAACATTTGCTGAAGACCGGATAAAAGTTTCAACATTGCCATGAACAGCAATCCCATAATAGTTTTGCAATCGGTCAATAAAAGAGTCGGTGAGTTTGCCTTTACCAGACAGATTTCTATTTTTAGACTTTAGTTTGCGCAATCTCGCAACTACTCTCTTTTGAAAATGACCAATGAACCCATATATTTTGTATCGCTTTCCCTTCCCATAAGTATCTTTCCATACCGATAAAGCCCTAGAGTCCCCGTCACCATACTAATGTGCATATTTAAGGCCTCGTTTTACAATAGAACGTTGGAAGATTCTCGTAGCACCAACAGCTTCCATTTTTAACGCAGAACCCGGAAAACGCTATGGCACATGTGATCGCTGCAAAAGTTTCCGACTCAATGTTTTAGGCATTTTAGAAATCTTTCTGCAGGTGGGACAATATGACGACATTATTTCAATGTCTACTACTTTACTAGTGTCAACTGACAAAGCTGCGACACACCCATTCAAGTGGAAGAGTAACCTCACGCTGCCACGTTCCATCAACTCGAAACATGCCACATTCAACAATTTTATTTTTAGTAGGATGTAGCAACACAGTTCAGAAGCTGCTTTTTGCATTGATGCCCTACCAACATGAGCTTGGTCTCTCATGATTATGTACGCAGTTTTACTGAGCCTAAAAATTTAATGTACCACATAATTTAAACCCAGCAGAAAGACATTTCCCAATTTGTCTCATACCATACACAAATCTTGTATTTACTTCAGGACAGTTTAAAGGTTTTCTTTGAACTAGAAAACCCTAAGTAAAAGTCACAATGTTTACACCTGATAACAAAATTTGAGCACAAAAACCTATATGTGGAATCCTCAGCAGCAGGATACCTTCTTCAAACATCTTGGGCAGCAAAGTTGTAAAAACAAATTTAAAAGGACTTCTATATCAATTATTCTGTTACCAGTAAGGTGCTTTACGTTGATATTCTGCTATTTCTTCATCAAAGGCAGCAGGTATTAATTTTTGAAGAACTGCCGGCGTTGGTAGATGTTGCGCTGCTATTTTTTGGAATGTTTAATGGTAGATCAATTTACTAGAAATTGGCGTTTTCTCTTTGCACTAACTCTACGTTTAGCATTACCCATTTTAAATGACAAAAATTAAAATGTTCTGTTAGTAAAAAAGGATTAAACAAAAGCTTATAAAGAGCTACGCAACTCATAAGCAAATGTAAACAAACAGTAAAGCACTCTATTTTTCTTGCCAGATTCTAGATAAAAATATAAATAAAAACCTGTTGCCAATTATATTCTTCGATAATTCTGAAAACTTCAAATTCATAATTTGCAAAAGTTTAAATTTCCTATTATTGCATATTTAAACGATACTTTGAAAATATAAATGTCAACAAACATTTTTTCTACTTCGCAATGCAGACTTGTACTTCCGGGCTCCAAAAAAGGTGCTATCGAATGAAACTCAAATCCCCATCACCTTAAGTTCTACATAAGATAGAAGCAAAAATTTGAAGCACCAGGTTTTAAAGAAAAAGTTCTAAGTATTTTCAAATAACATTAAAAATTAAAAGCAACTCGAAAAATTTGACGAAAATGACGAAGCCTTTTGAAGGTGTACCCGGTTACCTTAAGAAGATGTGTTATCCGAATCGACATGGTTTGCTTGGTATGTCAAAAATATAAAATGCTTTGGCAGTAAGCAACTCAACATCTCGGCTGTGAAGGCAGAACTATTCAATATGCTCTTAAAAATAAATATATTTTAAGAGAGAACAGCGAGTTGCTTTTAATGTCTAACAGAGAGAAGAAAAGCTTAGATTTTTTAGGGATTTCCTAAAATTTTGTGCTAATTGATACAGAAATGTATCGTAAGAAAAACACATCTTAAGCTGCATTGAAGCTCTAAACAGGTTTTATGTTTTTGAGACTATCTTGAAAGAGTTAGTCATTCATGAAGATTGCGTTTTTTACTAAAAAAAAAAAGCTACGCATGACACATGATACATGGAATTTATCACGGTGAGACTGCTAGATTTCTCATTTCTCTGATAAAGTTTTAATGGATGACAGCTTAAGCAGTGTTTTACAGAAGGCTTTGGTATTTCTCAAAGAGGTGAACCCATTGAGCACACTTTACTTACAGAAAAATAAATGTATACATCCTTTATC
>BMAU01011901.1:0-211717 GCA_019973935.1 Trichonephila clavipes | reverse complement strand
GCACGTATTCCGTGTGTACTCGGAGAGTATTTGGTGGCATCGGGCATCGAACCCATGCCTACCGGTCTAGAGTCCAATTATCTAGCCACTAGGCTACCCACAGCCCCACTAAATCGTAGACTAGGTTTGATTATTAGAAAAGCTTCCAAATTTACTGAGTATGTAAGTTCGAATCTCATAAGAGCGTCTATCGTCTTCGTACTTTACAAGCACTTCACATTCTCTGACATATTGTTTGATAAACCAATCAAGACATTAGGCATTGTTCCCCACCAACTTTACTTCAGGCACGCAAATTATGTCATATTGCAAACATTATGCAAATAAAAAATAATTCACTCTCTAAGTCTCTTAATTTAGAACGTAGAGTTTTCAAACGAATATAATACATTTAATAATGGAATTAATTAAACTAAATTAAATTACTTAAAGCTCTATAATAAAATAATTTGCATAATGCGAAACTAGGATTGGATTTTTATCAAAAATATTCAATTTGTTTGACTTGTCAAAAATATTTATCACTCAGTTTTCAACTATATTTCTTATTAACAAGCCATTTCAAAAGAATTTTCTGTAAGACCTATTCACATAAGCAACCAAAAATTTCTTTATGGATTTGCAGTACTTGGTATTCCCAGGAAACCATGCATATTATTAAGATTAGGATGACATCACTGGAAAAATAATCTCATTAAGTTTGTAAACTTAGAAAAAAGTTACTTATAAAGTGGTGGATTCACAACAAATGAAATTACGTAATTTTTAGGCATGCAAATGTATAGGTACACGAAATAGATAAGTTATATGACATTAAAATATATATTTATCTGGTTCAGACGTTTTATTATAGATGACTTTTAGAGTGTTATATGAATGTTGAAATTTTGGAAAACAGATTAAAGAAAAGGATTTATTTTCTATAATTATGCAAACATATGTGTGTGTTTTTCACACTTATAAGGTTTGACGATACTGCTTAAATGTGGTTTAAAGGAAATTACTTTTTAGAAGATTAGCAAATAAATATATATAATAAGTTTGATTTTGAAATTTCTTTTAAATCTCAGTTCAACCATTTTTTTTTCGGAATTCAAATCACCATAAATGCATGTTTTTATAATTTTATTTCTCAATCATTAAATTTCATTCTCAACACGCATTTTTTGTTAATTTTAATTGTAATAAAAAGTTACGCCAAGAATTCAAATCAAGATCATGAATCAAAGAGATGAATTTAAAAAAAGATGAATTGTGTGCATGGCTAGATATATACATGTAGGGCAAAATGTAAGTATACATACTTTTTAAGGCAAAGGATACATTCAAATTACTCTTCAGGTTTAAGAAGACTAATTTTGATATGTAGAAGTGTTCTTTTAAATTTTATTATCAATGTATGGAAAAAAATGAGGTATAAATACTTTAAGGTACGTGACTACCTTGAAATCATGATTTTGTTTAAAAATTCCGCACTTTTTTATGATATTATTTTATAGGCCATCTTAGTAACTTTATAAAAATGCAAATGTTTCTTTTTCATTCACTAGAACAAAAACAAAAAAAAAACCATTTTTTAGTAAAAGCAGATGCCATAACTTTAAACAGAATGTCAAACTTTAAAATGCATTTTAATAGGAATATATTTTTTCAGAAATTACTGAAGCAAGGATAACGATTGCTCAAAAAGTTTCGAAAATAATTAACAGAAATTGTTTGCGTATGTTCTGCATAATGTTAGAAGAGTTTTGACCTTCAGATTTACTGATCACTATTTTATTACAAAATGTACAGTCCTTAATGTGAATATAATAATAGTTTTTTAAGCAATTTCATATAATAACTAAGTTAAAGTGTACTAGTTTTTGTAAAATTTAAAATATATTTTATCCTGAAGATCATTTCTAAAATGAATGGCAAGGAAAAACATCAAAATTTAAAAATTGAGAATTTGTTCATAAACTTTTGTACTTTTGGCCCTGTTTATGTAATTTTTTGTAAATGTTTATCGATTTTTTCCTATTTTAGTAATAATAATTTCTTTTTCTCTTCTTAATTTCAGAATTTTTTTTCTTAAAATATATTAAATAGATCTTAAAACCACAAAAACATCTCCCTATTTCCATTTTTTAAAACAGATGTCACAAGTAGTGAGATACCTTAACAGCAAAAATCACGAAATTATTTAATTTACATAAAAATGTAAAAATTAAAAAAAAAAAAAAAAAATAAAAAAAAATAGTTATAAATCCTAGCAGAAAACTTTTTAAGAAGAGTGACTTAGAAGCTAGTATCAATTTAAAAGCATGACGCTATCATAACTGAACAAATTGATTTATTATCATTTATTGAAATATATCCACTTTTCAGTCTTTTAATGTCATTAATTTATTAGGTAGCTCAAATATATAATTTTTCTCATTTGCAATGTCACTGTATCACTACATAACTTTTCAATTTAGTTTGCGAACTGTTTTTATAGGAAATTTCATTAACTCGAAAGTATTTCTTGTCTTAAAACATTTGTATTATACTTCTTTTCGATTATTAAAAGCTTCGTAAAGATTTTTTTTTATGTTCCGTTTAAATTTCATGACTTTTCTCTAAAAAATAAAGAAAGTTAACCGATTCAGTGCTTTTAGTCTTTAAAATAAAAAGTATGGTATTGAACACTAAGATCTAAAGAACTGTGGGAATTTAATATCCTTACTTTTTAGTTTATATTTCTATAGTTTTCTTTTCCTATTTCTCAAGCTGTTACGAACAACGCCCATATGTCTTTCAGAATCAAATAGACACTGGGGCCTCCTTTTCAATTTTAAAAATTCATAGTATGCTTTTTGCTTATTTCACCTTAAATGAATATATACAAGGATTTTGCTTACGATAATTTATATACATAATAAATCTAGTTTTTTGAATCTAGTTTAAAGACCACGAAAACAGTTGTTGCAACATATGCTTTTTTGACTGAAAAAAAAATTATTAGCATTGTTTTAGTTTTGTACTTAAAAATAGATTCTGCATTCATATTCATAAATATACTTATTCCAGAAAACAAAAGAGTTATCTATGTAGTTTCACTCCAAATGTATTGCAGAAATAGGATTTCAAATATTCATCGTACAGAGTGTGACATTATACAAAGCAATGGATCATTATACATGAAATAATGCTTTCAGTTGTTGGTACATACACTGTAAGGACGAAAGTAACACCTACCGATGTGACAGATGTGTTGTAGGGTTTTGTATTTTTTTATTTTATGAAAATGAAACGTTTACCATGTACTCTCTCTCTCTCTCTCTTAGGAGACCCAGCTGTTAACCTGCCTGAAGTATCATCACTTTCATATGGATACAAATCATATTTAATATGAAATGTAATCAAATATAAGGCAAAGAAACATATTTATACTTGTATATGGTTGTTGCGAAGAGAAAATAAAACTAGGTACTTGTATGCTTCACTTTTACATGAAACAAAACTGGGTTGCTAAAATTATTTGAGTGATAATGCTTGCTGAATTTAAGGTGCATACCTAAAATATGTATATACAATTGCTTAAAAATTATTGTTTATTGAGTACGTTCCTTGATTCGTCGAATATCGATTTTTACACAGTCAAAAATTGTTGTTCTGATCTATCTAAAATTCATAACAATTTATGATATTAATTTCGTATATTTTGGGATATATAACTCAAATTCATGAAATCCGTTTCATCAGTAGAGTCATTTCTATATTATTTCTAGACAAGCAATTAAAGAAAAACAAGCAACTGGGTATTTAAGGTTTAAAATCTGTCACTGTTATTGAAAATCAGTTCTACTTTTTTTCAAATAAGTGAAAAAAGGAATGGAAATTGCATAGCTAATCTACTCGTACATTAACCATTTAAAAAAATCATAAGTTCCATCAAAATTTTAGTTTTGTCTTGTATCGAGTTTTGATGTCGCATTTACAGATGCAGATAAGTAAAATTTTCTGAGTAGTGAACGGAATGTTTTCAAAGAAACTGAATTCTAACTTGATGCATTAGTTTAATTAGTTTAATTACGTTATTTAAAATTACATAAGATCTTTATATTTTTTAATGATTTAGTTATAAACATTTTCAATTTACTAGAATTATATTCAGTATGCAATTTTATTTTTATTAATTTTTTAAAGAATTAGACTTGCTTACATAATGATATAAATTTTAATTGCTGAGATATTTTTTTTATTAAGAACATTTCGTCTTTTCATTCTTTTCTGTTGCTCAAATTTAAATATCTTTAATTCTTGACATTATTAAATTATTGCATCAAAAATCATTATTTGATTCTTGTTAATATACTATATTTTTTTAAAGGTTTCGATAACTGATTATACATTTTTTATTCTAATTTATTACGTTTTGATTAATTTTCTTTATTTTTGATTAAATTATTTAAAATCTTTAATATTATAAGATGAATTAATAAAACAAAAAATGAAAACAGTACAAAGTTAAAAAAATTGCTTGCAAAATAAACGACAAAACCTGCCTTGATGAAAAACCGGAAATATTTGTTTCATATTTTTGTTCATTTACATACTTAATGTTGCAAAGAGTCGCAAACAGGAAACAATTACATTCATGAGATATAATCTTTTGAAAATGACTGTTAATATTTATTGAGGAATTTCCACTACACTTTTATCAAACTCCTTTAAAAAATTGCTTCCGTACTTCTTTAGGAAGACTTAATGTGAAATTTATTATTTTTCATTAAATGCAATGTTAAAGCAATAAATATTATTTAATACTAAATCCGGAAAAACCCAGTAATAAAAAAAGTTGTTGCAGATTTCATTGTGATTTTCATCCTTTGCTTTTATGTATAAGTTAAAAAATAAACATTATTTATAATATTTTTCTATCTGATATCGAAAACTCTGCACTATTAAAAAAAGCTACCATATATTCTGACATATAACACACATTTTGAACACCAAATATAAGATCGAAACTGCAGGGGTGGGATATACAGAGGAGACAAAAATAATAGCTTTAAAATAAAGAAATGATGAGAACATTAATTAGATTTTTACATATATCTCAATTATGTTAATTGAAAAAGAATGACGTACTTCCTGGACTTAAAATATTGTATAACTCGAACAGTTCGTTTTTCGTTATATCTTCTGTCGAATTTTATTTTATTTTCACCACATAACTGTTACTCTGATCTGTAAATAAATAATCTCCGAATAAGAAAATACACTACCATTTTTAAATGCCTTTTGAATTATGTCACATTAAATTTCGTTCTGTGCTTTTATTACCCAGTTACACGTTATTTCTTGATTTCAAAAGAAGACAGCTTTGCACATGTACACTTGGGTCTTTTTCGCTAAAAAGGGTTCGCGTTAGCAGTATATAAACCTAAAAATGAAAACATACAATTTGAAATTACAGGTGTGCATTACACGCCAGAATAGGTGATCTATTTTAGTTTTATGCACGGGTCTAAGCAGTCAATAATTTACCATATTTAATTCAAGTAATTAAAATAAAATCATTCCATTCGAGCAAGAGTAATAGGAGGAAGTCAGATGTGTGCTCCAGGTATACATAATTCAATTAAAACAGAATTGATGTGCAGGATTTGTAAAGATTAGAGCAATTAAACATGTCCCTACTTTAAATCTACCACCAAAAATTTTTGAGTTCTTCTAATTGTTGAAGAGTAATCAAGATGTTCGATGTTCAATATTGTAGAATCTATGCTGCTTTTTAACAAGAAATCTTCAAATTACTTCACGACTAGACTGTAATTTTTAATCGGTTTCAATACTTTGTGATACTGATTGTACAAATACTTCGACATCCATGATGTCTATTTGGGAAATTAATATTTGCCATAGGCCTATTAAGATGTGCATTTCTTCGAACTCTACAATAAATATTTACTCTCAGAGGATTTGTTGCATTGTTTTTTTAATTGCATTCGTATTACACATAAATTGAAATTTATTTTATTAAAAAAATGAAATAAATGAGAACATAATGAAAATGCAAGGGAAAGTATTTTAACTGAAATTTCAAGCAATGAAATACTCTCAACAGGAGTGTTACGCAATGCTTCAAGGTAGACTTTTAATATTACTGTACTACGCATAAATATTTCGTAAAAGTGATAATTCTATTAAAAAATAAATAAGTTTAGTTTACAACTACATTGTAAAAACGACTCTGAAGGACATTTCTAAAACATAATTTTTTTATTCTATAACTTTAAATAAAAGTTGATTGCAATAGACTATACAAATAGTAATTTAAAAGAAAAAAAAACATTTTATTTGGATATTTTACATTTTTTTAGCAAACGAAATGCACTGAATTCGAAGCATGGAGCAAATAAATATCAAAATTTTCTATTTACTTAATTTCTCGCAAGAAACCACTCAATCCCAATAAGCAAATACTTATTGAACGGTATTAAATTCAACCACACACCAGCGCAGCAATTATTTTCCATGTTAATGTATCCCTTCACGCACTTTTTTTAAATAAAATAATTAATTCCATGCATTTTTAAAACTCTATGCATTATTAGCTGAAGAAATTTTGTCAGAAGGTTATTTTTGGCAAGAAAATTGAGGAAACTTATTTTTTATCTCTACTCTTTCTTTTCCTCCTCTTTCATTTCTTTGGTGTCACTTCCTTTCTTTCATTTCCAATATATCGATGAAGACACTTTTCTACACACACACACACATATATACATACATATATATATATATATATATATATATATATATATATATATATATATATAATAATTCATTTTCAGTTTTGATTTGGAAATCTTTTCAGCGGAAATTTCGTGGTAGAAAATTTTGTGTTTTTTACTGTTTTTTCTTTCATTCTCACCCTTTCTGGGCAAGTTCTCTGTAAGATTATTATTGCTTATACTTTTTCCCTTTCAATGTCAAGTATTTCTCACAGTTTTCCAAAAAAAATAGTATTACGGTTGGGAGTCTTGAGACTGGAGGAAAATAATAAACAAAAAGTAAAACATTGAGCGCGGAAGTCTAAAGATCAGTAGGAATTTAATACAAGCCTTCTTTTTTACTTATCATTTCTTTCTTTTTTTCAATTTGTTGTAAATAGTACAGATGTGTCTTGAATCCAAAAGTCCAAACAGTTTGGCTTGCTTTCGTACCTCAGTATGAAGTTTAAATGTTTATTTAGGAAAAAAAAAGACAATGAAAATTTCAATAATGTCATTGATATATATATATATATATATATATATATATATATATATATATATATATATATATATAGCTATATATATATATATATATATATATAGCTTGAATTTCAAATGCATTAGACTAAAAGAAATATAAATATGTGTAATTCAGGGGAAACATGTGTTACCGAAACTAATATACATCTAGACATCTTTATTTCTCAAAATTATGAAAAAAATATTATAACTGTTTTAACAAAATTATAAATTACCAAATTATTAAATTATGTATTAAACACTTCTCATAAATATCTGATGCCTCTTATTTACTTTACTGTGCCTATTGTACTACTTTTTAAAAAATATATATGTAAATATTTACTAAAAATGCATTATATATTCTATTATATCACACTAATAAATACATCTTATATATTCTTATTTACCCTTTATTCCCATGTAGAATTATTTTGTTTAATATGATTCAGACGGTAGCATATATTTTGCCGTTCCTTATTTGCTTACTTTTAACATGAGCCGAATAATATAAGCCACAGCAATCTATTAAAATAGGTATTGATTAATTTTTAACCAATTTTTTTTATTATTTTTAATTTCATTTCTTATAAATTACGCTTTTTGAGTATCGTAGTTCGAATACATGTAACAATGTCAATACATAAGGAAAATTACATAGTATGAAAGGAAAAATATTTTTAAAAAATATTCAATCACAAATTTTTATTGTTTGAAATTAAATTCATACAACAGAGAGAGTCATTACAAATCTTATGATTTATGGCATAATTTACAAGATTAAATCTAGTATATTTTAAGATATAATACTTTCCAATTTTTTTATCTATTTATATAAAGAAAAGGATTTGTGTGTATCAGCTGTACCGGCAAAACTAAGCAACCCAGAAGTCTGAAACTTGGCATGTAGAAGATGTAGGTCATTATCCGGAACACTCGAAGAGTTTTTTTCGAAATTTGCTTTAGAGTTTTTTAAAATTCAATTTTTAAGTGACTTTTCAGCTAAATGGAGATATGACGTCATCAGACGCGTCATGTCAACTTTGCGAAAATAAATGTTTAGAATAGTGTTTGGGGGAATTTAGCACATTTTATTGTAAATATATGTTTTATGGTTTTATTCGTTTTTTTAAAACTCTTTTTGGTGGAATTACATTTGTTTTCGAAAAAGTTGCCGTAAAAATGTTTTTTTTTTCTAAATTCCATTTTTGGGTTTGGCAACACAAAATGCATAACAATAGATTTCGATTTCTTTTATAATGTCATCGTATTTTATTGAACGTAATGTAATTTTAGAACAAATACGGTTGGAAGTGGGTAAGATGAAACGTTAAAGTGTATTTATATTCAAGCAATGATTTAGTTGTAAGCTTGACTTACTTTACCGCCGACATCCTTCTGTGTTGTGATATCAAACCCGCCAACATGAGTGGGTGATATACTAAAGCCTAGCCACCGTATTAAATTTATGTATCTGTTTAATTTTTGTTTATAATTATTTCTTGCATATCTTTGTGTTTACGTTATGGAACAACTACTCATCTTGCAAGGCTTAATTTTATTAAAGCTACATTTTTATTGTGCTGGCTACTTTTAAAGATATTCACTTTAAATAAAATGTTATATTTCATTTTATGCTCTTGATTAATCTTAGCTGTGCTATGAGCACCAAGAAAGCCTGATTACACTCTCTCTTTAAACCTTTTATCTGTAAATGGAAAATTTTTGCTTCTCCCATGTTGTTTATTAATTTTATGAAATTTTTAAAAAGTCAGCAATGTGTGCAAAAACACTTGTACATATTTTGGTACTAAATAGTTGTAAGAACCTTGAGTTTCTGTGGTTACTTTTCCTTATTCTCTCGAATATCTGATGTTGATATCATGACAACAAAATGTAGTCTGCCCCAGAAATGTAAAAATTGGATCTAAACCATCGCATTAATATCATTGAACTGCAGTGGTTCGTCTTGCCTATTACCATTCTAATAGGATGGAAATTTAATGTCAAGTTTGCCACAGAATTGGTAGTATATTTCCTTGCCCGCTGAAGAACCTACTTCTCTAGATTTAATTTATAGACAGTAATATGGAACAAGTGAACAGCATTGCAAAATTGTACAGCAAGTTAAGCAATATTTAGTTTTGAATTTGGAAGACATGTTATAACGTAAAATTTCTTACATAAAATATTCAAATCTGCAATCAAAAACTTGGACCATATTTTCGTATGATTATTCATCCAGATAAACTAACCGCTGGTGAACACAGAAGGCATTTTAATGAACCTAGGACATCTGAAGTAGCAGTTATCATGACATGGGATCACACATATTAAATATTTCTTTTGCTGTGTTGTTGTAGTTAACTATCCTTAAGTTGTGTTACTCCTGTTTAACTAAAGAAAGGGTTTATCCACTTATTCTTAAACCAAATTTCAACCTTTCATTCCTTAATGCATTTTTCTAACATGGCCTTTAAGAATAACTTTAAAATGGAAATTGCGGAGTTGTCGAAGGACAAGAATTGGGCAATCTTTAACAAGGACCCGTCCTGAGTTTCTGGGGCTCCTAGAAAAACTGCTGTAGCTCATGTTAGACTTTTGACTGGTCATGGATGTCTGAGATCGCATTTCTACAGAATTGGTATCGCCAACTCACCTGACTGTTCTCTGTGTGACTCTGGTGAGTCTATGACCGCTGAACGTTTGCTCGCGTGCCCCGTCTTAATTAGCCTTAGTTTAAGTGTCGAAAAATATTAGAGATCATGAGCACTAATTGCATAAGTGCTATTGTAATGTGTGGCATTTGTAAAAAAAAATAAAATTCTTAAACCACTAGTTTTAAAGACTTTTTCACCATCTTATTTTTGCATTTTTTGAAAAAAAAATACAATGATAAACAATGTATACAACTAATACAAATGTATTAATTCTCACACAATTTTGATATATTATATACATTCACGTTAATACATTATAGTAATCTAAAAATTTATTTTTCACTGGCCTGGAAAAATAAAGTTATAACTTTTACAATGCATTACACATAAAACTATACATCGCATTAAATCACTAATAATTCCCTGAGACCCGCACTTGATAAGCTACGTTTGATCATATACTGCCTTTAATTATACTTAATTAATTTTAAATTTTAAAGGGTTTTTTTTATTTTATTTTCCTTTGCTTTTCTGATTGTTGTCACTCTATATATAAATTAAATTTTTCATGAGGATAAATTAACATTTTTTTATTTATTACACACACAAGAACAAAAATAAAAATACAGTATAAGCCCTGTTCAGTAGTATTGGTACAAATTATAACTACATACTGCCTGTAAATTACAGTTTTACAATTTGAGCAATGAGTATGAACATTTGTATAAATTGTACAATGGTGGTTGGTCCGACGTTAATCAGACTGGTTTAGTTACCCCGCCCCCCGAGTGTAAGATTTCTTTTTCATTATAATATATCTGTTAATGTAAATTTAAAAATAACCAGTCATTGAATTAGAGAATTGAAATTAAATTACCCTCTAGAAATTTATTTTGCTTATTAATATCATAGTCTTGAGATTGCACCCGTGCGTGCGAAAGCTATTCACAGAAAAATTATTTCATTTAAACAGTGTTTCTCAAACTGGGGCCCCCCTCTAAGGGGGCATGATAACCCTAGGAGGGGGGCGCGAGCATATTGAAAAGTCTAAAACAAAAGATTTAAAAAAATATTAATTTACTGAATATAAACAAACAGAATACATTCCGACACAATGAAAAATAAAATACACATTTACACTTACATAATACACCTATAAATGTATAAGTAATGCACAATATATTTTATAATTAATTTAAATATACTAAGTTAAGCACCACTTTAATAATTACCAGTGACCCCTTGGGCTTAGTATGTATAAAACTATAAACAAAAATCAACACATATCTTGATAATTTGTACAGAGTTTGCAAACAATTAATCTCTTAAATGCCAATTAAATATTTTGCGATTTGTTTCCCAATGCCACCGTTTTTCACGTAGGCGAGCATATGTGATGTATGGAGGGGGGAATAAATAAGGAAATCCTCTTAAAAAATGAATCATTCGCAATCACTCTCATGGTAGCCTCAAAGTATCGTGTTTTCGAATTCAATACATTGTTATTGTATAAAGAGGGGTGATGAAAATTGTGATTGAATATTGGGTCGCAAGTATTAAAAGTTTGAAAAGCACTGCATTTAAACGTATAATGCTTTAATTAAAATATTATACTTATAATTTCTCGAAATATATTTTTAGGTTTTTTAAGAAACTTTTCTGCTTAAGGAATGTATTTCAAAGATTATATTTTAAAAATTGCTTCCGTTATGAAGCATTAGCTGCTTTACTAATCAGGCCAACATGAAGTTTTCACAATGGTTACTAATACGATTATAATATTCAAACAACAACCTTCTTTGCATGATAAAGCAATTTACAAAAGCTATTATTTTGAATTAATGTAGGTGTTTAAATGTAAACTTCAAAGTTGTACATTTTCGATAGGAAATGGTTTTTATATCTTTCTCTATTTTAAAATAAACGTAAATCACCAACATGAATCAGCTGATGAGTCAGCATTGTTGATTATGACTAATCAATTTGCAATATTTATAGTCCATTTCTTAAGCTCGATGAAAGACGCAATATAAACAATGAAATTCCACAGTAAATTTTTACCATTAAAAAGCGTTTGGTTAAAATATTTTCATAAGGAAATTGTGAATGCAATAGTATTGTCTTGTTGATATTGAAATGATATTTCTTTACACCTCTTTACTTTTTCTATTATTAGAAGCGTCTTCATTTTCTCAAAATACAGGTGAGTGTTTTATATAAACGTTCAAAACTGAATTAAAGATTGCCATTTTTCGCCACAAAATTTAGCGTATTATTTAAAAGCATGTAGTATTTTTATGTAGGATAATGTCTGCAATTGGTTTGTGTAACTCTAATTTTTTTAATTAAAAGTAATACATTTTTATAGCTGTTCAATATTAATTTTTTTTTTTAAAAAAGAGAGATTATTATTTTTGAGTTCATATTGATTTTAGGAAATGTATTTTATTTTTTTTCCAAGTATAAGACAGTACATAGACATTATTAATAGTATTTATATGGTACTTGATAGAAAAAAAAAACATTTTTCTCTTACACTTTTCCTACAGTAAACCGGGACAAGTTTAGATTTTGACAATTCTCAGTTTTTAATAAATTAATTTATTGAGTCAACTTTTTTTCATCAATTAAATCATTTTATTTGTTTTTTATTACAATATACGTGTATTGAAATAAATTGTTATTTTAATCTAATCAAAATTATTTTGAAATTTTTATAAAAGAAAGACATCAATGTCATCTTACAGTTGTAAAATGATTCATAACAACCCTGAATACACTTGCATTCTTTCACAGAGGATAATTTACTAATTAATTTATCATTTGTATGCTTTTTTCTAGGAAAGTATGCATTCAAAATGTTGCTTATTTAGATATTTAAAATTGTAATACATTTATACATAGCCCATGTTTTTTATTACCTAAGAACATTCAAATTTTATTCCTTTAAAGTTAGAGCAATCCTTCTGCAATTCATGTTTGGAATTTATAGCCCTATATCTTGTCATCTGTCCATGTCTGCCTGTATTTCCTATCATTGTTCTTAATAAGAAAACTACATGTGATTTTCACCGCATGAAAATTGTGTTTCTTAGAATACAAAGGAATCTGATAACTCGACGGCCCATCTTAAAACTCATCTAAGAAACGCAGTACGAATGCAACTACTGCGAGATTGCTATTTGTGGAGAGCATACTTTTAAAATTTAACAAGAGTGCATACACTAATTTTACCACCTTTCTTCTTTTAAGTAATATATTACAATACTTCTGTTGGGATGTATTTCCTATTTATAAAAGTGTACCCTAATTTATGAATCAATTTATTAGTTACAGAGTAACACTGATTTAAATGTAATGATCTAGGGTTAAGACACCCGACTGAATCATTAATATATTTCCTTTCAAACCAAAGTAAAAATACTTAGTATAAATCCCTAACTTTTTGATAAGAACATGATTGCATTGGATCAGTGCTTCTCAAACTTTCAATGTTTGCGACCCTATATGTTCAATAACAATTTTCATCTCACCCCTACTCCATACAAATAACAATACTACTATACTTTGACGCTAAAGCTACAATACGACTTTAACCTTTTACCACCGGCTTATATATATACGTCTACAAAAACTTTTGCGTTAAACGTCATAGACGTATATATACGTCTTTCCGAAGTACGATCTTTTCTGTGCACTGCTATTCATAAAATTATTCCGAGGCTTTAAAATGCAATAAAAGGATCTTAACAATGTTTGCGAAGGGTTTACTTATATCAAAGGGTTTCTTTATTTCTTTCTTGCTTCCTCCCCCCTACACATGGAATCCGTACCTACGTGGAAAACGGGATAGAATAGAGTAACTTTTAATTGGCAGTGAAGGGAATAGTTATAAACCGTTCAAATTATCAAGATAAGTGTTAATTTTTGTATATAGTTTTATATGTGACAGACCCATAATGCCACTGGTAATATTTAAATTTGTTCTAAGGATTGTTAAATCAATTATAAAATACACATTGTGCAGTAATGATACATTTTTAAGTGTATTATATCAGTGCAAATGTTATTTTTATTTTAATATGTCAGAATGTTGTTTGCTTTTACTTTCAGTAAATTAATATATATTTTTTAAAAATAATCTTTTGTTATCGACTTTTCAATATGCTCGCGTTCCCCTCGTAGAGTTCTCACGCCCCCCCCATGGGAGCGCGCCCCACAGTTTGAGAAGCGCTGCATTCGATGATTCAACATAAAATCTGATAGCTTATAAATCTAAAGGCCAGAATATATGGAATGCACAGCAACATATATATATATATATACACTCTGTCGCAAAAAAATATATGCACCCAGAAGAAATCAAGCTACAATCACGAAACTCGGCAAGAATGTTGTCTGGTAAGAGATATGCAAATGATTAAAATTTCGAAGCCAATGAGACAAGGCTAAGTGTGCTATGCGCATATTAGTTGCGCAACTGGGAGAGTTTAAAAGCATGAGTACGAGCGCCGTACGGCTAACCAAACGAATCTGATGACTTTGATAGACGATATTGAGACTTAGGATGCCTCTAAGACGTAACCGGCGGCAGTACGAGCAGCTGACGGACTTTGATAGGGGCCGTATAATAGGCCTCAGAGAAGCAGGTTGGTCGAATAGACGTATCGGCCGCCACCTCGGTCGGAGCGATATGGTAGTTGCTCGGTGTTGGCAACAGTGGATCACAGAAGGTAGAGTGTACCGTCGCGGAGGGTCAGGACGTCCCAGGAACACAAATGATCGCGAGGATCGTGCAATCAGAAGAGTGGCCACTTCGGCACCAACAACGTCGCTAGCATCGATTCAACGCCACTTACCTCCTTCCAGACATCCAGTGACATCAAGAGAAACCATAAGGAGACGACTGACCGAAGTTGGCTTGAGCAGCCGACGTCCGCTAAGACGCTTACCACTGACCCCACATCATAGGCAGTGTCGACTGGATTTTTGCCGACCTCGGGCAACTTGGAGTGTGACAGACTGGAGACGTGTCATCTTCAGTGATGAATCCCGATTCAGTCTCAGTGCTGATGACCACCGCACACGTGTCTGGAGGCGCACCGGCCAGCAGTCCGATCCGGCATTTATTGTCGAGCGGCATACAGCAATTTCACAAGGTGTGACAGTGTGGGGAGCAATTTCTTGGGACACACGATCATCTTTAGTGGTCCTTCAAAGCACTTTGACAGCTCGCAGATACGTGGACGATATTTTAACGCCGATTGTGCTACCCATGATATCAAGTCGCCCAGGTGCCATTTATCAACAGGATAATGCTCGTCCACATACTGCGCGACTCTCCCAACAATGTCTTCAAGGATATGACGTCCTTCCATGGCCTGCCAGGTCACCAGATCTATCGCCAATAGATCATGTCTGGGACGCGCTGGGAAGGCAACTGCAGCCGTCCCGAGATACAGGAGAATTAACTGCGCAGATGCAAAGACTATGGCAGGATCTTCCACAGGGGGTCATAAGTGATCTAATTGAATCGATGCCACGCCGAATTTCGGCTTGTATAGCTGCCAGAGGTGGCTTTACTACTTACTGATTTTTAACCTTTTGCAAGCTGTAACCGCTTAATAAAATGATATTTTGTTCTGAATTTTTAATCATTTATTTATTTTCATGTACACTACATACATACCAAATTTCGTGAATGTAGCTCAATTTCTTCTGTGTGCATATATTTTTTTTGCGACAGAGTGTATATATATATATATATATATGTACATAAACTTTAAGGAAGCAGTAATTAGCACTTGGAGCAAGATTCTGGGAACGTCATTTTGTTTTAAACCGAAATGTATACAGATCTTGACTTTTTGTGGCAGGTACAACAATAAGATTGAATATAAATTTAAAGTAAAAAGCAACTGTTTTTTCTATAGTAGTCAAATGTGTCGAATACCATTACTTGTTGGTCAAAGAAAACTTACACTGAAGTGTATGTGTACATAAAGTACACATACACTGGCAGTCAAGTGACAAAAATACAGCACATGATTTAATTGTATCAGTTTTTAGGGTCCGTTTGTGTAAAGAGCTAGTAGGATAAACGGAATAGAGCTCATTAAGTTGCAGGATATAACATTGGAATTTCGGACAACCCAATTTATGTACCAATATATGTAAATTATTGACTAAACGTAAATTTCGCTGTAAATTTTTAATTTCTCTTGACTTTTATTAAAATTGTTGGAAGCATTCAAATAAATGTTTTGGAGATTTAGCTTTATTCTTTCTCTCAAACACACAGCTTATGCATAAATTTACCTTTACCTGTCTTGTGTCAAATTTACATGGTAGCAATTTCGATAACCCTATTTATTTCAAATTCTGTGCTTCTGTGTGATTATTCGATTGTTTAGCTAAGTACAAAAGGGTAGAGGAATTTTGAATCATCACGTGTCCTGTTTTAGAATAATGTAAAAGTCTGACTTTGAACACACCAAAACACTTTAAATAGGAGATTGCTATAATTTTTCAAAGCAAAATAATTACAAATTGTAATCTAATGGTAACATTTAAACGAATCAAATCAGTAAATGCGTAGAGATTTTTTTTCAGATGTTGAGGATTTGATACAGTTTTTATCAATGCCTGGAAATTTTATCGATTACATGGCACTTACCGCAGAATACATTGGACTTCAGATTCTTGCTCCACCGACAAACAAAAACACTTCTATTCAATATCTTCTGTTTACTGCAGACAATCCAAGTGATCCTTGTTTCATCGAACCTACTAATAAATATATCAATCAATGCAAATTAAATGAAAAATTTAGGACAATACTGCTGATTCATGGCTACGTCACACTATTAAAACCCGGAAATTTATTCGAGGTAAGTTGTAATTTTAACATATGTTTTTATTTCTGTATATTTTAAATCGTAATGCCATAAAAACTACTGAAAGTAAACATCACACAATTTAACTCGGTACTTCACGTGCAGAATGTGTTATACCCACAGCCAAAGTTTCTTCAAGGCTCCATCTAAATCTTTCTCGGAAAATGAATAGTTTCTCGTATAGCTGACATTAAGATCATATCCTGTGAGGGGATGTAGCTTATACGCGGATTCTACATGTATATTTTCGGATACCGCCTCTTGGGGTACGTCAAACCCTGCGCGTGAATATCCATTACAGTTTTAAATACATGAACACGCTTTAAAATCATTTTTATGCAATGGAGCATTATTGTAGTTATGATGAAGAAATGTGATATTTAAGTAATTTAATAGATACAGTACTTAATAAATTTATATAGTAAAACAGTATATTTGGATGAAAGAAGTCTCTTTCCATCGATGATGAGGAAGAATCTAATGTTGGATTGTATAATAACAAGTACGATTCTTCTACTGAAATCTATCCAGATAATTTAACTAAGGCTGTAATTATCATCCTTGATAAAATGACATATAATATTAAATGGCTAGAAAATCTAATCGTTAGCCTATGGCAATATTTTTATGTTGTTGAACGTTGCGAAAATAAATGCTCAAATTATTTTGTTAGGTAGTTAAAAACCACCTATTAAACATCGAACCAGGCGTTGATTTCTGAATTGTTTTGGATTTCGATTAACTGAAGAATATTAAAACCAGCAAGCAATGCTTCTACGGAATTTTATAAAAAATTAAGATCCAGTGAAAAAATGGTACTCATTTGGGACGAAGGCTAAAGGAGTGTATAAATAATGTACTGAATACCCTAATAAAAAGAACGGAAAAATCAAATTTGCGTGTGAAAAGTAGAGTATATGTATATATAAACAAATAGCATTTCCAACTTTTTTTCCTTTTTCACCTTTGTATGCAAATTTTACGACAAAAGCATAATGTAAACTCCCTTGGGTATTTACATTGCTTGGGTAACTTCACGCGCAGGGTATTTTCGCGTCAAGTTCATCCATTTTATCCTAATGTCCTATTCTGAGGACAGCTGGAAAATATCATATGGAAATCATTATTTGTATGTTGCGAATACTTTGACCATTGGAGCATGTAAGGATATGTATTAGCTTCTTCCAGCGTGAGGTATGTGTCTCATCCCCTCCTGCTTTCCATGGAAATCTTGCTTATTCATCGCATTTGTGCGAGCAGTTTGTATCATGTTTTGGGGGTTGCAGAATTCATTTTCATTTTACTTTAGACACTTGACTGGGTATTTTTTATGTGATAGTACTCTTTCGTTATGATCGCGGTGTTTAATTAGATTGATATTGTTCTTAGGTAAGTTTTAGCAAAATATTTTAAACTGTCTGTTAAATAGGACAGTGGAACGATCAGCATGCAATTGACGCACTGGCACCAGATGCCAGTGAACTAACTGAAGAAGGTGAAGAGGATGAGAATGAAGTAAATACTGGTGAGATTATTGTAAACGAGATTATTGTAAACGGTGTTTGGAAGTTAGAAATGGAGATAGTTTTCAGCCTGAAACATCCGCAAGCTCTAGTTGTTCCACGACGAAGAGCAAAAGAAAAAAAAAAAAAGGTAAATACATCAGTCATTTTGGATAAGGGGAATAAATAAACTTATTATACAAAATGGGAAATACACAATGAATCAACTGCAATTGACTTGCTCAAGCAGACGGAAACTGCATTGAAAGATAAAACTTCAACAGAGCTTTTTGAGCAGTTTTATTTCGGTGAAGTTTAAGATTTCATTCTAAAAGAAACTATGCGATATGTGGGCAGATGTAAAAAACGAACACTATTTCTTGATCACTGCAATAGAAATACAATTATAGGAATTTCGCATATTTCTAATTATCATTCACCTACCTGTGAATGTGATTACTGTTCAGATGATGAAGACTTTGACATTACCCTGGTGAAAAGTGACATGTCAGGAAATTGTTTCCAAAAGTTGAAATCTTATTTACTCTATGTGGGCAATGGAACTGTAAGTCAACATGGCCAGGATCGATCCTTCATAGTAAAACCTTTGTCTGCCATTATTAATAGTCATTTCATGTAATTTGAAGGCAAGTATGGGAAGGACAAAAAAATAAAGTAAGCGTTAAAATGCCGAAGTTGAAAAATTCTTACAACAAACGTATGGGTGTTGTGGATCACCATGACTGGTTGGATGGACTTTATTCCATTAAAATTCGTAGGACGAAAGTGGGACTGGTCACATTTTATACGTTCGATGGATATGTCTATAGTAAACGCCTGGATAATTCATAAAACTCTCAACAAAGAGGAAGCCCTAAACTTGAATGAGTTCCGGAGAGCAGTGATAAATGTCTTGCCCCTTCCTCCCCCAAAAATCTGTGATAAGAACCAGAGGTAGACCTAGGATCTCGACTGTACTTTCTTATACGAAAGAAGACATCCGTGAAAATAGTATTGGTCATTTTTAACTAAAGCAAGAAAAACCACCTCGCAGTCTAAGAGAGGGTTGCAAAGGAAAATCAAAAACATACTGTCGCAAATATGACAAAACACTTTGCCAGGCTTGCTTTAGAGCTTTCCACCAAAATTAGAGGGGAATTTAACTCAAAAATGAAATATTTTGTAAACAAGACAGCATTATTCAAACAGAGTAAAATTTTGTACTCGTAAATTTTGTTTTACATCAATAAAGAGAACACTAAACACTTAAGTACAAATTTTATCTTCTTTATCCCAATGTCCTATTTAGAGGACAGGTCAGATTTCTTATATAAAATATATAATTTTTTCAAATTTTGTTACATTCAGTTTGTTTAGGTTTAACTTACTTTAGAAAATGTAATTCTACTCAAACTTGAGTAAAATAAATAAATTGGGATAAAAAGGGTTATGGTTTTTTTCTCCGCGCTTCAAGTGCCAATTAAAATACGAAAGAAACATGCTAAATTATATTCTATAAATTTCTGAATTATAAATATTTTCGAAATAAACTTTTAAAATTTTAAAATGCAAATTTATATAATTTAAAAAAAATTAAAATTTGTTTAGAAATATTCTTTTGAGCAATGTTTTATTTTGATACAGCATTTCTAACATTATTTTAAAATGAAACGTTAAAGCTGACTTAAAACATAAAAATAAAATGCAATTCTTTGACGCATGAAGAGTATAGTTTTTGATTTTAATTTGAAATAGATTTACAGCAGCTAATATTTCAAAAATCAACAACACATAAATTGTAGGGGAGTGATTATCTTAATTTATATTAATAACGTTCAGCCTTCATATTAAATATTTAAAAATTTAAAATTTAGTGTTCGAGGAAGCTTGCTTCTCGAGTTTGAAACTTATTCTGATTATTTATTATTTATTAATTTCTGTGTAATTATAGAACAATCCAAAAAATGTTTTTGAATAGGAAACAAAAGGCTTTAAAACTATTCAATAATAGAAGAAGACATTTTGGTAATGTATATATATATATATGTATATGTATATATATATATATGTATATATATATATGTATATATATATATATGTATATATATGTATATATATATATATATATATGTATATATATATGTATATATATATGTATATGTATATATATATACATATGTATATATATATATATACATATGTATATACATATGTATATATATATATATATATATATATATATATATATATATATATATATATATATATTCTTTATATTGTACAAAAAACACGTTCTGATTCTCCAAATCTTATTTACTTTAAATTAAGATACATGTATTTTCTTTCTCTATTTGTCTAGAAAATTAAAGATAGTTTATTAACTTCGGGTAAGTATAACGTTATCATTGTGGATTGGAGTAAATATAACTATCCGTATATTCTGGCTGTTGCAAATGCTTATGTTGTTGGAGTTAAAATAGGAGAAATGATTACGTTTCTTGTGGTGAGTAGAATAGCAAAAATTGAGTAATATATAATATTGTTTAGATATATTATTGTTACAGCATTTTATTTCTTTGATAACATAATTTTGGGATGTTTATATATGGAAAAGGTTTCTAGGCAATAAACTAGTTTTTTTTAAATAAAACGAATAGTTTTAAATTTGTTCGTATGGAAATTAGAGATAGCTTAATAAAGGTACTAACTTTTTAAATGTTTTCCTATGAGCTGTTTCAATATTTCTGCTTTAACTTGTCATTATGAACACTCAACACTTTAATATTGTAATACTCAATTACTTAAGAATGTAAGTAATTGTATGTTTATATAAATATATACAGGGAGTTACTAAACTCTGTGGCAAAACTTTATGGGGAATAGTACACATCAAGACAATCAATGGCAAATAGGAAACTTAGGGTCTCAAACGTCTTCCGAAGGAGATAGGTGTCATTAAAGTTTAGGGTCCCAAATTTCAAATGATTATAAAAATGGAAAAATGGATCGATTCATTAGCAGTTTTCGCTAAAATTATTATTTTTGCCAGTATTTTCATGAAAAATACATTTTAAACATAAAGCTAAAATGACGATAGAGGGCGTCTTAGACTTTGGAGTAACGAACAACTATTTTTTACTGTTATTTTTTCAATCACATTAACTGCTTTCAAAAGAGAGTTAAACTTAAATTTTGAGACCAAAATCTAATTCATTGGGAGTGGTTAAGTAACGCAAATGGCATTGTGTTCAGGAGGTGAACTTTGAAACTCCCTTCCCTCTGAAAAGAGTTGTCGTAGACCAGACAGCAACTACTACCTCCTACACGTAAAAGAAACGAGAGAGGCATGAAAATATTAAAAAAAAATACTCATAATAAGCATGAGTAATTTCTCTGCTCAAAATAAAAAGTAACAATTTGATGTACACATGTAGTGCGTATGAATGAAGGTTGTGAATGAATGATGACACGTAGAAAATGGTACAAGCAAGATTTTCTTGCGGAATCCCAAAAACTGCTCGAAAGAGGCGCCCACCAGCGAAGATGCAGGTCGCACACATCGCCGGTGGAGGGACTGGTGAACATTAGCAAATACCCCGGCATCTTTCGGATATCGTCTGCGACGACGGCAATCCTGGCAACCAGGGCCTCGTCGCAGTCAACGGAGCTTGCGTAAACAAGACTCTTCATATGGCTCCAGAGGAAGAAAGGTGCCGGGCCAGGGGAAGAAAGGTATCAGGCGAGCGTGCCGGCTAATTCACAGGACCACCACGTCCAATCCATCACCCTGGATATGCTGTATCCAATGCACTTCGCACATTTGCGTTGAAATGTGTAGGCGCTCCGTCATGTTGGAACCTCATACGAACCTTTATGTTGGCTGGAATACTTTGCAGTAGAACTGTACATCCTTACATACAGTTAGCACCATGCAGTTAATTCCTTTTGTGCACTCTGCATGCAAATCGGGTATTTTCTAGGAGAAATTGACCATGTGTGTTATGAATTTTTTATTTAATTTTGTCATCCTTCTCTCGTTTATTTTAGGTTTAGTGGGTAGTAGTTGCTGCCTAGTCTACGACCGAGCATCGAATATCGTGAATAACTAAACTGTGTCCAGGGGAGGACGTGAGTTCAAATTTCACATCCTGAACACAATTGAGTTTGCGCTACTTAACCACTCCCAACGATTCAAATTTTGAGCTCAAAACTTAAGTTTAACTCTAAGCTTTTGAAATCATTTAATGTGATACAAAAATAACAGTAAAAACAGTTGTTCGTTACTCTAAAGTCTAAAGTCCCCTCTATTGACATTTTTTAGCTTTATCTTTAAAATTTATTTTTGAAGAAAATACTGATAAAAAGAAGAATTTTAGCGAAAACCACTAACGAATCGACCCCATTTTTCCGGGTTTTTTTATAATCATTTGAAATGTGGGACTCTTAACTTTAATAACACCTATCTCCTTCGGAAGATGTTTGGGACCCTAAGTTTTTTATTTACTATTGTTTGTCTTGATGTGTATTATCACCCCTTAAAGTTTTGCCGCATAGTTTAGTTTCACCTTGTATATATGCATACATTTGGGACATACGACTTTAAAAATAAAATATTAATAAAATATTTAAGCACACACACACACACACACACAAATATTTTTACAAATTTTATCATGAGTCAATAAACATTTTGCTTGAAGATATTTACGTATTCAGAATCAAATATTTAAAAATGGTAAGTTATCTAAAATTTAAAAACAACGGTTGGCAGGAATCACACTTGGTAATATTATACTTGATTATTATTTATTTTAATGCTCTTATAAAACATTGTTAGCTGTATATAACTGTCTTACAAGGAAATCATTTCATGTTAAAATTATTGTTATAACTGGTTAAGTAAATCCTTTAAAAATGTAATTTTTTCAAATAATTTAGAGTTTAATAGTTTCGTTATATAGATGTATTTCATTTTGTCTAATTCAATTATTAATTATTTTTTTAATGAAAAAAAATGAAAAACTGAAAATTAGTATTTTATTTGATAGAAAATTACTAAAATCGGACTAAAAAATAACTCCCAATCAACACATGTTTAGAAAAACTAAATTGCCGAAATCATGTAATTTATTTCTGTAATTTATCTGAAAACTTTTTTAATAAAGGACAGTCTTCATCTTCTTTAAATCTTTGTGTTTACGTTAATGTTTACTATGACCAGTTAAAGATTTAATGCTTAAAATAATGGTTCTAATAAAATTATCAGTTAAAATTCTGTTTGAAATGTGAGATATTTGAAACCTTATTGTACTTTTTCACTGCAAGTGCCGTCTCAAAGAGTAGAATAATTTCTACATAGTCCCGTATAAGGATACCTATTATAAACATGTATTCAAATAAAATGAAACATTAGTTATTTTTAAAAATTGAGTAGGTGGTTTTCAGGGAACAGTTCCATTTTTTTCTTGAAATTACGAACGATTCTGTTGAAATACAGTTTAATCATTTTAACGGGAAATAAAATGAGACTGATATTTCGAAATGTGGTATTAGTAACTATAATTTAGTAAACTAATACTAAGTGAAATTGCTACGCATGCACAATGCAATACCAAGAAGGTCTAGATATATCACAATTTATTTGGCAAATAACATGTTGTTCAAAGATAGAAATATCAAACGATTAAAAATACAGCCTCCTGTGAAGTGTGATTGATGACGATATCAGTAGTTAGTTTAATATGTTTGGTGGTCAGCACTTGATATGTGGGAGGACAGCGGGGACAGATGTAGCGCTGTCTGTTCAGAGTACCGGCAATGCGTACTAGAGGGGCGCGGCAGTGAAATCCAGTACGACCCCAAACCATGATACCAGGAACAGGACCAGTGTGGTGATGGATAACGCAACAGTTCAGCAGCTTCTCACCACGGTGTATTCAAACTTGAATCCGACCATCTTAATGTTATTGGCAGAATCGGGATTGGTCAGTAAATATAATGTCGTTCCATTCCGTTGTTTATTTCCATCATTCTTTGCACCATTAGCGGTGCAAACACCTGTTGTTTCCAGACAAAAGTAAACGAAGCAATAGACACTTACCGCACAATCCACTCTGCTGCAAACGGCGTTGAATGGTATGAAGGGACACTGAATGATGCGTAGCAGACTGAATCTGTTATGCTATGTTTCGTGATGTAGCTGCACAATCCATCACTGCCATGAGCACAATCCACCTGTTATTACGGGCAGTAATGCTACTAAATCGGCCCCGTCGGTCAATTGCTTCATTACGCATTCAGATCCGCATCACAGTTGCTTGGTTTCGTCCAAAATGTTGGCCTATTTCTCTGAAGGGTAATCCACATTTAGTATAGGCTACTATTCTTTCACGGTCAAATTCAGAAACTTGGTCAAAAGACGCTCAATGTCTTCCACGAAACATAGTTAAACAGATTACGCAAAAAAAAATGCACGAGAAAATAATTGAATCGCTAATCTTTACTCTTTTTATATAGCGTCGGTGAGTAGCGCTACGGTCGCCCGTGAACTGAGTCTGCGCTAATAATGCTAAAGACTTTAATATTTAAGCGCCGTCAAAGCAAGGTGTAAATTTCACATGGTTTGCATGCTTCCTTCAGGGTGTTGCATTTTGTGTGGCCAGCAGTGTATATATATACGAGGTAGAATTCAAAATTCCATACTGTGAGTTTAAATTAAAAAAATAATGCGAATTAAACAGTCAAAACACATTCTTCTTAGAAATAAGACCCTTCAGAAATAGCATAGTTCTGCTATCGATTGTAATGTCGTAGAAACATTTCTGGGAACCATTTTTAACCACGCCCTTTAAACCAGCCAGCGATGCACTTTTAAGTTCAACTGCAAATTAAAGTCAGCAACTTTCCAAACGACTTGTCATTGGAAAAATTGTTTGAAGTCACATGGGGTGAGATCAGGGGATTTAGGAGGACGTAGGAAAATAGTTATTTTCATTTTCACAAGAAGTTCAGTGACGATGAGGGATCGGAATGCAGGAGCGCTGGTTATTTTCATTTTCACAAGAAATTCAGTGACGATGAGGAATCGGAATGCAGGAGCGCTGTCTTGCAAAGGCATCCAACTCAGCTTGGTGCACAATTTTGGTCCCTTCGTTCGGATCGACTCACGCAAACGACACAGGACGTCTACATAGAGTTCCTTGTTTACAAAGGTTACTTACGGTCTTCAGAGATTTATTAAAGATGCACCTGAATATCACCTCTTATAACGAAATTGGCGAAATTTCTGCTTTCAAAGAGATTGTGGGTTAGTTTACGTTGTCGATGCTTTGTTTGATTGCGGGTTGTATAAAAACAGTACTTCTCGTCTACAAATACAATTATGCCAAGTAGGGAAGGAACTTTGTAAACAGCTGAAACGTAGTCTTCTACCATTTCCATTCGAATCACCTTTTTGCTTCGTTTAGCAAGCGAGGAACGATGTGCCGACACACTATATGTAGGTTAAAATCCTTATTCAGTATACTTTTATACATGTGGCTTCGGATATCCAACCGATTCTGCTATTTCCGCTATTGTTTGAATAATGTTCTTACGTATTGCCCCAGAAACGTTTTTTGATGTTTTCAGCGGTGCGGCTAGTCTGAGGACGTCCGGAGCGTTCGTTGTCTTAGACGCTTCACTGACTTCTGTGGAATGACGATGCCATTCAAAAGCTTACGTTCGGTATATTGTATCACTGCCGTAAACAAGCTTCGACATTTCGTAAGTTTTTTGTGTATTATTTTTCAAGCGAACACACATATTGATATTCCTTTTCAACTCAACAAACGACATTTCTCTCAATCGCCGGTTACTAAATGCGTCCACCTCTGAAGTACGACACTATGGCCAGGTACGACATGATTTGGGACATACTACTTTCAGAAAAGGGGAATAATACGGTAATACAAAAATGTTATTGTATTCCCTCTGCCGCAAATTTTTTTTGATGCAAATGAGTGAATATTAAATAGGTGTCAGAAATAATTTTCTGGTTTCTGTGTGAAGGGAGAAATTTTAGCAAGACCACCAAATTAAATTAAAAAAAATATAATAAATAAATACAGTGACATGATGAGGATCTATTAAAAACATGAATTTTGGACTAATATACACATCCATGTGATGAAATAGAGGTAAATGACACTGATTAATAATGCTTTACTGACTGGAAGCTGGAGAAGAAAATCAATTACAAAATATTTCTTTTTTGATACATCATCAAAATATGCCAAAACAAGTGGTTTACGTCTATTGTTTTAGAAATCATATTAAAATTTAATGAGTACAAAGTTGTTTCTCATACCACCTGTCTGATTTTCTCAGACAGAGGTCCATGAAATTTGGTAGCAATAGTTTGTAATAATATTGAACAAAACTCTTCTAGATGGCGATTGTTTAGTAAGGTCACCGCCCTCGGGTGCTCTTCTCCTTGATTATCAGCGTGAGCTAGAGGTGTAGGAATAACGGAAGAACTAGAAGCAAACATGATCTTAATTTGACTTTATTAAGATCTTAAGACTTAAGCATCTAAGAGATTAGATAATATTAATATATGTGAGAGAATCTACGGTGGCTAAACACACAATATATATATAATACCGAAATAACGTAACCCGGGCCACTATCAATACTAACTCACCTATGCTCTATTCCTAGACTATCACAGATCCGAGTATTAAATAGTCACTCCTCCCTTTAATGCAGTCTGAAGTAGCAATCGCAATAATCCTAGATGAAGTTGTGTATTTACTGGAGTGCAATGGTATGTACCTTGATTTAAGGACTCTCTATCTCGTATAATTTATGTTTGCTGTCACCTAACGTTTCCAACACTATTCACACTTGAACCACGGATTACCTTTATATACCTCAAATTCTCACACCGCTTACTCTAACTTCTGATATTTAAAAGCTTCCTAATTTGCATATTTCCTTCACGCTTCACTTTTTGGATTTGGTTGGAAAAGTGTTGCCATGAATTCTGGCCCCAAATAACCCAAGGGACATGTTAATGAAGAGACGCGTGAGCCTATCACAAATTATTTTAACTAATTTCATAGGCCGTTGCTAGCTAGAAGGGCATAATATATTACAAATATGTGCTAAAACTATGAACTTTTTTGTGAAAGTTATACTTCATTTTATCTGTGAAAATATACAGTATATTCATACAAAAGATCATGAACAATGCTTTAAATTTAAAAAAAATAATGATGTGTTACTTAATAGACATGGTTCTCACCTAGTTATAAATCTGTGAAATTATCTTACTAATAAATTGGATGCACAAATAAATTCTGAAGGAAACATAAATGAAAAAAAAATCGTTTGCGTCACAGAATATGTATATTGCCTATCTTATACAGGGATAAAACATATGACATGATATACTTTCCTTAAATTTTTAAATAGTTTATTCATACTATCCGTATTAAAATATATATGTTGTCCGGCACTCCCATCAGATATGTAAAATAGGAAATAAACAAAACATAACAATCGTTTTTGTGTGTGTAATTTCAAAACATTTTAGGCTTTAATTATCGCGGATACGAGAAATAGACGGCGACCCCCTTCCCACATCAATTTGATAGAAACGAGATGTACGAGGTTAACAAAAAGGAATTGGTAGCCATCAGTACTATTTTTTTCCCATTAAGTTTTTTTATATAATTATATAAAATGCATCACAATTTTTTTAACAGTTGATATTGCTTACCTTAATTCAAATTTCTAAAAGTCTTGTGCTTTTCAAATTTTAGCCAATTTTTTCTAGAATTTCAATGAAATATCAAACATAAAAGATTTAATGAATATTTCGGAAAGTAAGTTTGTTTATTCCTGCAACAGGTGTATTAATTGCATTTTTCCTAGCCAAATTTACATTTTGGCCGCATTACTATCTTATTATATTTTGGCAGCTTATATGAAAAGGGGCTTGAATGTGATATACGTTCATTTGATTCTATGTCCTATGCCAGGGATGTCCAACCCAAATGACTTTGCGGGTCACTTCAGAAAAACATTAGAATTTCTCGGGCTGCACATAAAAAAATATGTACCTTTATATCAGTTTAGAAACAAAAAAAAACATTTATTGGAGTAAAAATTTAAAACAGAATGATTTATTATTATGGTTTTCATTAATTTTTCATGTATACAGACATAGATAATATAATAATGTTTATATAATATAATAATGCAATGATCAAATAATGTTTAAAAGATTACAGTGTGTGTGCTGTCATTTTCTTGAAATTTCCGGTGTTCCTTTTGAATTCATCTTTCGTTACTCATTGTAGAAATTTGATTGTGCTGTCATTCACAAACGATTAAGTATACGTTGCCCTTTATCTTAACCATTCTGGATATTTTTTTTTAAAAACTTTACAAAACATCTCTGACAGCTTTTTGCTTTTTGGGCACTCCAAACAGAAAAGGAGGAGGAGAAACGAAAGTCGCACACACAAAGAATCATGCACCATCCATAGTAAATGATGCTACATAATGCAATTCGGTATTTATTAAATAAGTAATTTATTGTAATAAAATTAAATGTAACTGCTTGGTAAAATATAAATCTATTTTAATCTAAAGGACATTTCTATTAACAAAAAGGATTTATTTTAAAACAAGAACAGGTAACAAGCAAATACATTGTATATATATATATATATATATATATATATATATATATATATATATATATAAATTTCAAAATGAAAAGGCTTTAATAACTTGATATTTAAAAATATTTTTAAAAGTATGCGGGCCGCAACTTACCTACTGGCGGGCCACATGTGGCCCGCAGGTCACGTGTTGGGCACCCCTGTCCTATGTCCTGGTTAATGCCCTATTAAATAATATGGAAAGCGGTAAACAGCATTTTCGTTTACCATTTTTTTTTTTTTTTTGCTATTCAAATAGGGGGGAAATTTTATCTATGCAAGAAAAAAAATATCCAATGCGTATGAAGATGTATTGAAAAAACGCAAGTACCGAAACTGCTTTGTAAAACTGGTGATGTACCTCCTCTTGGAAGTACGTCCCTCGTATTTTCAGCGTGAGCTAGAGGTGTAGGGTTTACGAAAGAACTAGGATCAAACATTATCTTAATATGACTTTATTAAGATAATCAACTTAAACTTTGAACAAATATAATATTAATAATTAATGAGCGAATCTACGATGACGCAATACGCAACACACAATATAATTCAGACCAATCTCAGTAATCGAACCGCCTAATCTTCAGATATAATAATAAGTAATCAATCCTACCTTATATTATTCTGTAATAAACTTGTCTTTATCTACAATGGTATGTAGCTTGACGTTTAATTTCTAGTCGATCACCAATATGTTTATCCACGACACGTAGAACTTAAATCTTGAACGACGAACTTCAATAATCATCAACTGCCACAACGCACGTCAATTGTCTAACATTCCTTTACATTGTCATTACATGGCCATCCCGCTTACTCTAAGATCCTATATTTATCCTATATTATTTGCATCTCTTCACTTCTCGTTTCTTGGATTTGGTTGGAAAATAGTTGCCATTAATTCTGGCCCAAAGAACCCAAAGGACTTGTTAAAGAAAAAGCGCGTAAGACGTCACAAACTTCGATCTGGTATTTGTGATGCTGAAGATGCGCCACTTTCTGGAAGGTCAGTTGAAGTTGATGAATACACAATGAAGGTTTTAACAGATGGAAACCATCGAATAACAACTCGTGAGGGCACAGAGATTAAATTTATATAATTCGACTAGCCATGATCATCAGAAATGTTCAACATATGGGATATTCATGTTCTTACAGAGAGAAATTCAAGCCTTAGCGTTGGCATCTATATGATGTTTTTTCTCAAACTCTAAGGAAATGATCCATTTTTGAAGCGCATCATCATGGAGTAAAAAAGATCTCATACATGTATGGCAAATCACAAAAAAATGGTTTTACAACTTGGATGGCATATACTGCTACGCCTGCTATATTCTCCAGATCAAGCATCTTCAGATTATTATTTGTTCCGGATTCTACAAAAATGGTTTCATGGTAAAGCACTTGCTTCAAATGAGGTCAAAAGTCCCCCTGGGTCAGTTTTTTGCCAGCAATGAAAAATAATCTAGGAAAGCGGATCAAATTGCTGCAAAAGTTATAGTAAAATGTGTTGGGACAAAATGAGCATTGCATACTTCAATAAAATATGTATTTCTTATAAAAACTTGTTTTTCTTTTTCATTGAAGAATAAAGAAATTATTTTCCAACCGACTCATTGTTTATTTTTAACACTTACATCTAATGTTTTTTTCTACGTTTGACGACATATTTCATCATTAAAGATACTTATATTTTAAATTTTTTTTATTGTAAAAAAAATTAAACATATGCATTGAACAACTTAACTATCTGAACATCATCAAGTGAATATTGCAGGTACTTGAAAAATTTCAATTGCGTTCATATTTAATTCAATTTCACAAAATGTTTCGATTTTGATGTCATAATATTGCACATATTTCGTATTTACTAATTTATGTAAGTATTTACAGTTACGGAAATATGAAATATCTTAAATTGATGTCGTGTCTATATAAGAATTTAAAACTCTCTATTAAATTATTTTCAACAAACCCTTTGGAAAGATACAAAATAATAATTGTCGACTTGGTACTCCCAAAATGACTGACCCATCGTTTTTTTAATATTTTTATTTAATATTATTCTTTGAATTATTATCTTTCGATTGATATATCATGTGTGCAAGTCGAAAAGTAAGAAGTTGAATAAAACTTCATTTGAAACAAATTAGACAATTCGGCCACGCCCCCTTTTCAGAAAAAAATGTTGAAAAAAGAGTTATGATAAAAAAAACTTATTTTATAAAGAGAAATAATAACTATAAAAAAGGAATGTGTAATATATAAAGCACAATACTTCCGAGGCAATACAATAATGTAATTTTTCTTCTTTGTAAAATGTGTGTAAGCAAAACTTTTGAATTAAGGCATTTTATATTAATAATTTCTTAATTTCAGTTCTTATTCCTGATATATTTTTCATACAAATGTAATACTTCAATATTAAGTGAAGAAAAAAAATATACTTACTGTCGTGGCAAAAAACAATTAACATTTTTCTTGAATTTTCTTGTATGTGTGTGCAATTAATACATTCTTAAAATTGATCATTTATAAAATTGTATAGATTGAAAAAATAAGAAAATGCAATTATTTTAAAGAAAATTATATAACTAACATCTTAAAGTGGTAGTTTAAGTTTATTTAAGCTTATTATAATCCCCCCTTCAGAATTATGAGCTTTAAAGTGGTTTTTCTCAGTTGGTGTTCTTCGAAACATTAGTGCATTCAAAATGCTACTCCTTCCCCAACTATTTACCAATCACTTCCATTTTTTCCTGTGTGTTGCATATATAGCATGTAAAAAAATTAGGGATCCATTTTTCTGTGAACGGATTACTTTATTAAACAAAATTAAAATGTAAGGGGCTTTATCGTTGATTTGAAGCATGAATATCAACATTTTATTTTTTTTCTCAAAAGCAAATTAAGATTGTAAAATCGATCCCTATAGTTGTTTATAACAACCATAAAAATATTACAAAAATTTCAGGTCAAAAAATTATTAACTACAAAATAAGTAGAATTTTAAAATCAAAAAATTAAAAAATTTAAATTTTTAAAATTGTGTGAATAATATGAGAAAAATTTCATCTCGTATCATTTTCTTGCAAAGAAACATTATATAAAATCCTATTTGCTAAGAGAGAGCTATTTAACTTGGAGAAAATATATATAATTAATGCTAAACCGCATTTTAAATATTTATTTTAAAAATGTTTCTTTTTATAGGAAAACAAAGGTATAAACCCTAAAAATATACATCTTATTGGTCATAGTTTAGGAGCACATGTCGCTGGAGTTGCTGGAAAGCAAGTTAGTAAGTTAGGAAGAATTACTGGTATGTAGAAATTTTTTGTTATTTTTGAAAAGTTAAGAAATATTGGTCCAAAATGTATTAATTTTAAAAGTACATACTTTTTACATTTGAAACTATTGTGAATAATAACAGTTAAATTTCCTATTGCATAGACTTTTTTTTATTCTTATAATCACTCAAATTAACAAAAAACTCTCCAGATAAAGGATTATATCTCGGAATAAACAAAAATTAAATTTATATAAACTTCAACTAGCATCGATTTAACACTGCAATTCATTTTCTCTGACTTAACTAACATATTTAAGGGGACTTGGTACCCTAAAAATCACAAAGCTATCGTTTTTTTTTTAAATTTTCATTTAATCTTATTCTTTGCATTATTATCTTTCGATTGATATATCACTTGTGCATGTCGGAAAGTTAGAAGTTGAATAAAACTTCATTTGAAAACAAATTAGGCAATTTAGCCACATCCCCTTTTTAGAAAAACAGCTAAAAATGCGTTATGATAAAAAAAATCTATTTTATAAATAGAACTAATAACTATAAAAAAGAATGTGTAGTATTAAAAGCAGAATATTTCCGAGGCAATACAATAATGTAATTTTTCTTCCTTGTGAAATGTGTGCATGTAAAATTTTTAAATTAAGGCATTTTATATTAATAATTTTATAATTTCACTTCTTCTTCCTGATATATTTTTCATACAAATGTAATACTTTAATATTATAAGAAGAAAAACAGCTAAAATTTCTGTCGTGACAGAAAAAATTTTTTTAAAAAGTTTTTCTTGAGTTTTCTTGTGCAATTAGTACCCTCTAAAAGTTGATCATTTATAAAAATGTGTGGGTTGAAAACATATGAAAATGCAATTATTTTAAAGAAAAACGTATAACTAATATCTTAAAGTGGTATTTTAAGTTTAATTAAGCTTATAATAATTATTTTTTCAGAATTATAAACTTTAAACTGGTTTTTCTCAGTTTGTGTTTTTCGAAACCTTAGTGCATTCAAAATGCTACTCCTTTGACAATTATTTACCAATCACTTCCATTTTTTCTTGCGTATTAAAAACAAAGCATGTAATAAAATTAGGGATCCGTTTTGCAATAAACTGAATATTTTTTTTTTTTTAAAAAATAAAATGTAAGACATATTGGCTTTTTCCTTGATTTTTAGCCTGTATATCAACATTTTATTTTTTTTCTCAAAAACGAATGAAGTTATTCTAAACTTAACCCCCAAAGTTGTTAAGAACATCCATAAGAATATTATAAAAAAATTCAGGTCAAAAAATTAATTTTTACAAAAGGAGTAGAATTTTAAAATGTTCCCAATTTTCTTCAAAAAATTTAAATTTTTAAAATTGTGTGAATAATATATGAAAATTTTCATCTGGTAACATTTTCTTGAATAGAAACATTGTATAAAATGTTATAATATAATTTTTAAATACGTAAATAAAGAAGTTTGCTCAAAGGGTGCCAAGTCCCCTTAAAGTAATTAAAAAGATACATATTTAAGCAACACACTTTATCAACAAATGAATGTTGTCATAAAATAAATTAGATAGATACATTTAAGTTACAGGAATTATTAAAAGAAATCAGACGATAATAGCGTAGAAGATCAATTTCATTTGAAACACTATTTTTAAATATTGAATAATTTAAGGTATCTGACTACTTGCGACAAATATTTTTTTTTAAAAAAATATTGGATACATGGAGATTTTTTTTTTTTTTGGGGGTTAGATTTATTTAGTACATTTTAAGAAAAGAAGGCTAAAATTAAGAAGAGAAAAATGAATTATTACTAATAAAATGGGAAAAAGTGAATAAAAATAGACAAAAAATTACATAAACGAGGCCCGCTCTCTGCAAAATTAAATAAACAAATTTTTAATTTTTCAATTTTGATGTATTAATTTGCTATTCCTTTTTGAAATGATCTTCAGGATAACAGATATTTTAATTTTTACAAATACTAGAATACTTTATCTTAGTTACTACATAAAGTTATTTAAAAAAAGTGATTATATTTACATAAAGAACTGTAAATTTTGTTTTAAGAAAGTTAGCGACAAATCTGAAGATTGAAACACTTCTACTGTTACACAGAATATACACAAAACATTTCAGCAAATTATTTTACAAATTTTTAGAGCAATCGCTGTCCCCGTTTGCGTTTTTCGAAAAAAAAAACACTTTGGAGGAAAACGCATTTTAAAGTTTGACATCTTATGTAAAGTAGTGGCATCTGCTTTTACGGAAACACGTGTAGTTTTTGTTCTAGTGAATGGAGAATAAAAAACCTTGCTATTTTTATGAAGCTAATAAGGTGGCATATAAAAAAAAGCATAAAGAAATGTGTCCATTTTTCAAAAAAATCATGATTTTAGGGTAATCGGATACCTTAAAGTGTCCATTCAAAAATATATCAAATAAAACAAATTAAATGGAACTCCATATTTTTTACAAAACGAAACATTTATGGCATGTATTTTTGGTAGCCTAAAAAAACTAATGTAACTTAACTTCATTCTATATCATAAAATTGTTATTCATTCTTTATTTTGCTATTACAAAAAAGTTAACGATAATTTCCTGAATATTTATCACTGAAAATTAATCCAATAAAATAATTAATTTGAAGCTTCACATTAAACCTCATAAAAATTGCTAGTATATTTGCAATTTACACTTAAGTTCTGCATAGTTTCCCACCTGGCATTTTGTTTAAATTTCTTATGATGTTGTGAATACTAATAAAGTCATTTTTACAAATACATTAGAGCTGTTTTTTATGTATTATAATAACAAAATTATCGTACATATTTTTCAAATAATCCGTAAAATTATTTCCCAAATAAATGTGCTTAGTGGTTTTATTCCGTATGAATATAAAACACCTTTGTATAATGAAATAAATAAATTACAATCCAAAATAAAAGTTATTTGTCCTTGAATATGCCGCTTTCACATAACATATTACATAAAAGACTTACACATTATTACAAGTAAAGACAAACATTAAAAATTACTAATTATTACAAATATTGTGTTGTAATTATGACAGAAACTGTGAAATACAGCTAAAAATTTACTTATTCTAAGGTTTATATTTATTCTAACAGTTTCAGTTATTTTCTACGTTTCTAGTGAACATCATACTTCATTTAAGGTACAATTTTTTTTAAGGTATGTGACTACCCCAAAATCCTCGGTTTGGAGAAAATTTTCGAAATTTTTTTTATGTTTTTATATTATAGCCCATACGCTTAAGATTCCAAAAATACTTTATTTTAGTTCCTACGATATTTAGAAGCTAAGTTATAGCTTATTTAGTAAACCGGAAATGGAATTTTCAAAACCGGAAATGGGTGTTTAAAGAGACATAAAAATGTAAACAAAAAGTTTGAACGTCTTTTTCGTGACTTTTAAGCAATATAAATATGTAATATTTATGTTAAATATAGATCAACGTATCCTTTACTTATTTATTAAGTATCCGTTACTTATTTTTTTAATCTGGCAACTGTTTTTTTTTTTAATTCAAGCTTGTTTTACTGAATGGCAATAATAATATCGTTTATAGTTTGTTTACATTGTTCATTCTAAAGCGTTCTTCTTAATTATTACTTACTTTTGATATTTTTTCAGTTAATTCATTAATTTTCATTTAATTTTAACGTTTTATTTGATTGTGAGTAATTTCAAAATGCCGAAAGCTAGATCGAAAGTATCTAGAAAGAGAAAATTTTATGGTAATAGGTTTACCAAGTTAGCACTTAACAGTAATAATAGTACGTCTGCAAGTGAAGCGAAATTGAGCACTTTTGACAGTTTTCATGTGCCTGAACCTGAATTTCATGGTTCTACAGGAAATAGAATTATTAATTTCCAAGCTTTGATGGGAATTATTTCAATCTTGTGTTGTCCGGAATGTTATGCAACTGGATTGAAACTGGCAGAAGATTCTAAGGAAGGACTTTGCTCTAATTTGTGTGTGGCTTGCAGTTGTGGGTTCATGACTGGCTTTACTTCTACTCCTAAAGAAAATAAGAAATTATCTCTCAATACTTTATTGGTATTTGGATTGAGATTGATTGGCAGAGGATTCACAGCTGGTAAGAAGTTGTTATGCACTTTAAATTTGCCATGCATTTCTAAAAATACCTTCAGAGCTCATGAACTCAAACTGCTGGAAGCAGTACAGTTATGTTCTGAAGAAAATATGAAAGCTGCATCTAAAGAAGTGCAAAATTTTAAAAAAAGTACAACTTGTGGTGTTTCGGTAGATGGCTCATAGCAGCGGAGATGCCATATGTCACTTAATGGCTGCGTTTCAGTTATTTCCATTGATACGGGAAAAATTTTAGATCTGGAAGTAATGACAGTATTGTAAAATGTGTGAATTGAATGTGAAACGTGAGCATGTATGTTCAAATTATAAAGGATCCTCTGGAAACATGGAAGCTGTTGGAGCTTTTAGAATTTTTGAAAGGTCACTAATCAAACGAGACCTGCAATACACCGAGTACTATGGTGATGGTGATTCCAAGGGCTTTTTACAAGTGAATGATATATATGGTGAAAACAGTGTCACAAAACTTGAATGTATAGGACACATATGCAAAAAAGAGTAGGCTCACGTTTAAGGAAACTAAAAAAGAACACCAAAGGACTTGGTGGGAAGGGGAAATTAATTGATAAATTTATCGATAAACTGCAGAACTATTATGGGATTGCCATCCGCAGCAATGTTGGATGCCTCGAAAAAATGCAATCTGCTGTAATAGCTGCCTTCGTTCACTGCTGCTCTAGCAATCAAAATCCCATGCATGGGCAATGTCCAACAGGGAAAGACAGCTGGTGCAAATATAAACAAGCATTAAGTGATGGCAAAGTATATGTGGACAAAACAGCAGGCCTTTCAAATTACGTGATTAAAGTGATAAAGCCTACTTATTTAGCACTCTGTGATAAGGAGTTACTAAAAAAATGCCTCCATGGCAAGACTCAAAATAATAATGAAAGCTTTAATAATGTATTGTGGTCTGTTTTGCTGAAAGAAATTTTTGTTCACATAAAAAAACTTTGTTTTTGGGTTCATACATGGCTGTCCTCTTATATAATTCGGGTTATTTAGGGCTATTGCCTGTATTTAATTATTTAGGTATAGGAATTGATCCAACGACACTTAAAAACTATATGGGAATTGACAAGGAGAGAATTCAAAAATCGAAACGCCAGTCATTACCCTCAACAAAACTCTCCAGAAAAAACAAAAAGCCAAGAAAAAGTCCAAATTAGCTAAAAATGAAGCTAAAGAGGGCTTAAGCTATAAATATGGGGAGTTTTGAAAATGTTTAGTGAGTAGAAAAGTAATTATTTTGAGTTAAAATTACTAAATGTGTTTTACGAGAAACTGTTATTAAATATTTTTATTCACGATAAAGCTCACTACACAAAATATTGTTAAGATACTAAATCTAAATTTTCAGAACATGTTTTATATAGTTATATCTGTATTATGAATCAAAATCTAATCTTTGTGTATATATTTATGTACTTTATTGCTTTTTTATGAAAGAAAAAGCATTAATTTTTTAAAAATTTGAGTTTTTGCATAAAATTTGGCATATTTAAAAAACTTTCAAAAACATTACAATTTTTTTTTATTCCTATCACAGATAAAGATGTTGTTTATGTACTCTATAAATATTATTTAAATACTTTTATTAGAATTTTGTGTACAAGATTTGTCGTAACTGCAATTTTTCACCAAAATTTCGCTAAAAACAAAAAATTGTTATAGTCTACAAAACTCTCAGAAAACAACAAAAGGGTAAAATAAAGGTCAAATCAGCTTTACATGAAGCTAAAAAGAGCTTGAGCTATAAATATAGTGAGTTTAAAAAGCGTAAAATTAGTAGAAATTTTTTCATGTAGTATTAAAATCTTTAAATGCATTTCCTGAAAAACTATGTTTTTCAATTTTTTCTTCACGGTACAGTTCACTACAGAATTTCTTTTTAAGATATTGACTTGAAATTTTTAGAAAATGTTTTATTTAGTGTTATCTGTATTCTAGACTATAATCTAATCTCTGTGTATATATTTATTTATTTTATTGCACTTTTTGTGAGAAAATAACATTAGTGTTTTGTAAAAAATTGAGTTTTTGCATAAAAATTGACATATCTCAAAAACTTTCAGAAGTATTTACAAATTTTATAGCTATCAACACAGATAATGATGTCATTTATGTACTGTATAAATATTATAAGAGTATATTAATTAGAATTTTCAATACAATCTTTACCGCAACTGCAATTTTTCACTAAAATTTCACTCAAAATTCCCAATATTTCCAAAATTACTTTTAACTTTGTAAGAACTGTATTGGAATTCTTACTTTTATGTCCCATTTCAAATAAAAAAAGGTTTATTTAATTGAAATTTTATATATTTCAAAAAAAGTGCTCCGAAGGTAGTCACATACCTTAAAAAAGTAACGGACATTACGAGATTTATTTTAAAATTTGGCTGATATCGCATTATTTCTTGGCTGTGCTTGCTTTCTGAATATCATCATAATGCCCCCCCCCTTTTTAAAGACGCACCCACACACAAGGCTGACCACATTTTCACAAATCAGTATTAAAATTCAAATGAGTTTGAATATTATTGATACAGCCTTAAAACACAACATTTGGGAAATTTTGGCTGGTATTTAAAATTTGAAGGCTATACAGGTTATAAAGAAATGTCGCAAAAATTTATTCAGTATAAAGTTTGTAATATTAACACTAAGTAATTAAATACTTTGTGGTTACATTTAAACATATAAATCTTTTATATATTTTTGTATCGTCGACTAAGAAAGTCCGGCACATGAATTTTCGAAAAATTACCAATTTTCCCTTTTTTATATTTTTTAAAAGTTCAAGTATTTCTATTTAAAATGATATATGATATGAGGAAATACGATAATTGGAAGTATTGTTATTTATTTTCTAAAATGGAACTACTCCTTGACGCGCATCAAATGAGCGCTGATAGGAGCAGCTGTGTTACCCCTTCCATAAGTTTCTGATAATTTCGAATACATATGTTGTTTAAATGGAAAAGTTAGAGTCTATTGGGCTTATTCAAAAGTGTATGCGTGCACGTCTTTTGGATCTTAAAAGCGAAACAAAGAGGAAAAAAAAGTTAACTGATTTTAAAAGCCTATGAGGTCGTAAACGACTCACCGACATTTTAATATAAAAAATTCAAAGATATTATAGTACGGCAATTACAAATAATATCAAAGATCTATGATCTACACAGCATGAAAACTTCTGTTTGGGCTGTTTTATTTTCATCATCTGTCTTCAAAAACGATAATCTTCAATATTGCCTGTATTCTGCGATTATAAATGCCCGGTGCAAGTTTCAAAAGAGAGAAGCTAAATTCAACGAAATGCCCTATGATTATAAACGCATACACAATGATAAATTAAATGAAACCAATACGTAGAGCTCTAGGTGATCCTATGTTATCGAGAAAGTGTTTATATGGAACCCATAGAGCTTTACCCAGAATCCAAATGAGTCAGTTATTATCACAATATGGTCAGTGATTCCATCATCTACATTTGTGGAATTAAAAAAATCAGAAATTAGGCGTAAATAAGGCTATTGCACTGTTCAATATTAGTCATGTAGCAAAATTAATGATTTTAAAACATTGAGATATTGAACCAAGTTATAACTGCGTGTCGTGCTTCAAAAAACTAGATAAACATAGAATTTATATAGCCAAAAGAAATCATTTTAAGATCTCCAAAAAAGTCAAAGTTGTAAAAACTAATGAAAAAAAGAAAATTAGAAAAGTTTTTTGTATGAGCAGAGAGTTAAAAAATTTCTTCATATGCTTCTGGAGAGTACTAAAAAAGTAAATGTTCAGAAAATTACAAATTTTAACTTTAAAGCCTGTTTTCTCAAAGCGTAAAATTTTTCAATTTATATATGAACTTTATTCTCAAAACTACTTATTATAGAATCCTAAACTTTTCAGTAGCAGACTTTTAATATGTTTAAACGTTTTAATCGATGAAATTAGATACATCGTGTGCACTTGTTTCGATATGGCTTTATTAAACTAAATTTTAGGGGGAAAATTTGGACAATTTTTAAAAGAATCATTATTATTTTAATTTTTTCAGAAAAAGAAAAAAAAAACCTTCCTTAAAGTGTAATTGACAGTACACATAACTTAATGTAACGTTTTAGTAGCTGATAAAAAAAAAGTACATAAACTTACGCAATTTAAAATTGGCTCCTATGGACGTGCCGGATCATCTTAATATAAACAATTCCTAATAATTTATATTGACTCTGTAAAACTGTACGGCTATTAAGATTTAAAAAAATACACAATGCTTACACTTAAAATGTTTCGCAACATTTAAATCTCTACTCTCTAACATATAAAAATGAAATTATTTTTTAAAATAAATGTACTGTGCGTATATTCAATTTATATTTTCGATTCAAAAATATTTCATATGAAACATGAATTTTTGAAGTAATATTTTGTCTAAATCTGCCTTATTTAGAGGAAAAAACTTTAAGTTATTCTGAAGTTTTCAGGTGTTTGAAACACAAAAGTAAATAAACACAGAATTGCGTCAGTAGCCAGGAAAACATAGGACTCATCAAAGTTGGGGAGTATTTTGTAAATTAAATTACAGCTGAAACCACAAACTTTTGTCAGTTATTGCAAATAAAATAAGACTATGGTTTTTTTTACGATTTAAGTCTTTATACTTTAGTATTATTATACAAATAAAAAATAAGAACTATGTAACAAGGAAAAGTATACTTAAAGTTAAAAAAAGTATGGATAACCATCTTTTTAAAGTATTTATTATAAGTTTTATATTTTATAAAATTATATTTGATATGTATTATATATCCAAATTTTCGTAAGCAATTTTTTAGCTCGGCAACCTTTTAATAACAATAAATTTTTCTGATCTTATTAATATAGCATTTCTTATTGAATGTAATATTATTTATTCAAATTCGATGTGCATGCATGTAATTTGCATGTTTTATGACATAAATGTGAAATTAAAAAAGAACTAATGGTATGAAAAACAACAGTATGGCTACAGTAACAAAATTGCTAAGCTTATGAATTTGAACACCGCATTTTTTTAATAAAATGGTACTTACTTGTGAAGTTTTCCATCTCTAACCAGTCTTTAAAACGCATTACACTTCATTTTTTAAGCAAATGTAAATCTATAAACAATGCTGAAGTGATTCATGCAGCATCAAAAACACCGAATACAAAGAGTGCTTAAGAGAAAGGGGAAGGTGGAAAAACAAAACGGAGAAGCAACAAAACATTTATCTGGCTCGGTGATAGCAGGTGTATTTGGCTGAATAAGGAACTTATTAAATTAAGTTACTACGATCCGATTGTGACCTCTAGGCATGGTGAAATCCATACTGAACATGTGAAGAACAGAGCGTCATACCTCGAGGACAGAGGATTGTGAAAATTCCAAATCGTTTGATACACTATGGGCACATGAAAAATGGTCATCTCTTCCTATAACCCTATTCAGAAGCAGAAAGTATTCCAAGTCCTGTAACAAACACAAACTTAAAATACTTTCCTAAATTATCATTAATAACCATTGTTTTCTCTCAACGTATTTAGAATCTAAAATAATGGTAATAAGTGGCACTCATAAGTTATAAATAGAATATATATATATATACGAATGTACACATATACAGAATACCTGAAGAATTTAACAATACAGTTTTAAGGCAGGTAGGGCACTTCATAAGGATTTAGAATTATATAACATGTGACGCCCAGAAATGTTATCATATCTGCATAAAAACACTGCATAGGAAAGTGAGAGAATTTCCTCCTCCATGCGATAGTCAACATACGAAGAACATGCAACAGAATATTAACGAGAAAATTATACAGGTATGATCTTAGTGTAGAACTTCTAAGGACAACGAACCACTGACGTGTACATCAAAATTTGTACGTGTACATCAAAATTTATACGAATAAAGACCATCAAGTGGTAGCAGGCCTAGTGAGGGAAAGAAATGATCTACATGAACTGTCGTTATGAAAGAAAGTGTGTTGTATTCCATGCATATTAACCTTTTACCTGTATCTGTGTCATTTACTCAGCTTTAGAAGTATCTTGGTGAATTCCAAAGTGTGCTTTGCACGTCATGTCCTTACATGTCTTACCCCTAAAAAGTGTTCAGTTAATGCTTCTCGGTGATCATTTTGCTCGGGAGAGTTTCCAAGAGCTACAAAGTACCCAAGATATGAAATTTTCAACTCGTGTTTTGCTCAGGGATTCATTCTCACAATCGGATAGCATATTCCTCAACTCCACTTGCACTTGTAGGCTCAAAAAAAGATCACGGTGTGCAATATTACGTGGCATAAGATCACTTCGCAGTGAATGTTGAGGTAGATTTGGGCAGCGATTGCATAGTCGGGACTTACCTTTTACCCTACCACATGACCACCTTAAAGTATTGAATATTTTCGAGATATGTTCTTCCAAGATAACAAGAAGATATTCCAGAAACTGTCAGGCATATTACAATGGAGGAAAAATATCCTCCAATATGAAGCAGCGGTTTATGTGTGCATTTGAACAAATTTTTCTGGACTGAGATTGGGGGACCGGATGCCTTGCTCTCATGCTTACCAATTATATCGACCTAGAGTTTAATAATTGGGACCCTTCAAAGTTTATTAGAACTCTGTAGGGTCTGCAATGGAATTACCTGAAAGGCTTAATTTTACTGATAGCGGCACTCAATGTGTCTGGTAATCAGTGCTCCAACCATCCGTGTTAAGCATAGTTGATGAGTGATACAGTAAATTTTGAGTGGCTGTTGTAACATTATGAACTGTTTTAATCTAGGAAGTCATTAGTTTCCATGGTGTTTAGTAAATGCTTCCAATTAATTACTTCCTCGAGTCCTTTCACCACCTCTGATACCATTTTCTTCTTACATTATCAGTTATAAGTTGCTATGAAATTGTCAATCGTTCTAGTGTGACTTAATTTTGGAAAATATTGTCACTGCATTTTTAAGTCCCGCTCTCTATAACAAAAAACACCGATGCTGCAAAAAGGAGTTACCTGATTGTAATGAAATTTCGTATGCAGAGACATTTGTTCCGAAGATGCAAATGATTAAAATTTGGTGTCCAATTAATGAATAGTGGTAGCTACTGCGCATCAGAACTGTGCACTCAGCAGGTGTCTCTAAGAAGCGATTCTAAATCCGATGGCCAAAATTTAAGTTGCATTGCGATATAGGATACCTTTCAATGACTGAAAAAAAGCCTCACCGAAGTATTCGAACTCATTAAGAGCAAATGTCCAAGTTTGAAAGAGGTCGTATCATTGAATTCAAAGAGGCAGGTTGGACAAATCGGAGAATTAGTCGTCATATGGGACGAAGCAATGTGGCCATTAGAAAATGCTGGCAAGAATAGGTGGGCAGTAGCAGATTTCAGCGTCATGATGGTAGCGGTCTTCCTAGGGCCCCAGTAGATCGGTAAGACAGATTGTTTGTCAGATCAACTGTCACAATGCCTGATTCATCTTATTTACCATCAGATGTACGACCCGCATATTTGTGTCCACCCTGACCATTCACGGACGGCTGATAGAGAGAAATTTACGCTCGTACTAACCGTTGCACCACCTGCCACTCTCGCATGCATACTGTCAAGCCAGACTACAGTGGTGATTGTCCCGATCAGGTTGTAATTATGTTTACTAGGGACGTATAGTGTTCAGCGATGAATCCCGCTTCTAACTGTGTCCTGACGATCATCGAAGACGTGTCTAGAGACGTACAGTTCAGCTTGCTGATCCTGCTTTCACTATTGCATACCACAGATGATTTCAACCAGGAGTTATGGTCTTGGCTGTCATTTCTTTTGATAGCCGGTCCCCTTTGGTCATCATTAAATGCACACTTACAGCATAGAGGTACTTCGACAGCTTTCTGAGAACTGTTTTGCTACCGTACAGCAAGATAATTTCAGACCACATACGGCACGTGTTGCTATGAACTGTCTTACAGCTTGTCAAACACTTCCTTGGCTAGCCAGACTGCCAAATCTCCCTCCAATCGATCCAACATGTCTGGGATATGATGGGAAGGTGATTGCATTTGCCAGGAAATGTTGATAACCTACCCCGGCAGTTCGAGCAAATTTGGCTAGAAACAAACACCGTATTGGAACATCAGAGTGCTTTAACACTCTGTGCCACCTCGTACGGTAGCTTGCATTAAGGCTAGAGGTGGGTCAACACGTTACTGAGTTTTTTACTTTGTAACTATGTAACTCTGAAGTAACTGATTAGTTTTTTCTGAAATTTTAAAGGTTTTCTATTCAGTACATAATCTTTCTTTCTAACCATAAATTATTTTCTCAATCGCCCAACTCGTTCTTGGTGCGTCTTTTTTGTTATATATATATATATATATATATATATATGTAATATAATATAAATATTTCATAATATTTTAAATTTAATTTACTTCATTAAGCAAGCATTTATACTTTATACTTTTAAAACCTAAGATTTTCTTCACTCTAGGTTCCGATCCTGCTGCGCCTTTGTATTTACTTCGTGAAAAGCTCAATCGTCTAGATCATACTGATGCAGAATTTGTCGATGTTATACACAGCAGTAGCTTAAATGATGGTAGATGCATATTTATTTTACACAATTCTATATATATGAATGATAATTCCAATCTCTTACTTTACAATCAGATGATTTGTTTTGCATTTAAAGAAGTTTTTTGAAAATATGTTTTACAGCCTTTGACAGTTATTTTGGTGTTAAGGCAGAAATTTTAGGAAATTCGAAGAAAAAAAATGGTTCAGTTTCTTATAACACACAAAAAATAGAGCTTTACCTTTTGAATTAATAGTATTAAACATGGGGAATTAGAGATGGAGTGATATTTGTGAAAAAAAAAGTTTTTTTTAAAATGTTTTGAGAAATTTTCAATTTTGTTTTAATTATATTAATACATGCGTCTGTGGTTCAAATATTTCGATCATTATACTAAAATCTATTGTCTGAATATTGAATAATTGTGAGGAGTAAATGGAAATATATTTATGATTTAACAATGCAACTTAAAAAAACACATACACATTTAAATATTAAAAACGTGACGTTATTACTCACCACATCTTCAATATGCATAGTGAGGGGAGTATTTAAAACTATGACACAGTTCGAAAAATAACCCTACAAATCCGATAAAAACAGTTTTATTTTAACATTAAAAATTTACTTAAAGCCTTCTCGATACTACGGAATGAAAAAAAACCCACTTAATCGTAATGGAGGGGTATATTTATTTAAAAGGCTAATTTATAGAATAGGGAAGTAAACGAAATCTAAATAAAACTGCTGTTGGTTCAAATTGGGTCAAATTGATCGAAAATCCTGCTGTACCAGTCTAAGAAGTCTACATTTTCACACTTGTTTGACAAGGAACGAAAGTGAAGAAATGAAAACTAAATAATTTACATACGCGATGGTATTATTATACATTATCACACCTTGTAAGGCCTTGAATAATTGGGAGTTGCATATTGAATGAATGCCCTTATACTTACCGTATAATCTGATGTAAAACGCGCACTTTTAACTAAAAAAATCGATCGAAATTTGAGGGTGCGTGTTATACACCGGGTTTAAAAATGTTAGCTTTAAAAATAAAAAAAAAAGATGAGCATAGGAAAAAATTAGACTTCTACAAATGTCGAAATTATGTTTATTTAAAAAAAATGCCATTCCTTATGAATTTAAAGGATTATAGTTCTAGAAGTATACCATTTTTTTCTAAAGCTTGTAATAATACCTTGAATAAATTACAGCAAAACATATGAACATTGTGTATGTAAAAAAGGTTTCTTTCTAAAGAAGGGGGTGCATGTTATACGGCGAATATGCATAAAAGTTAAAAATTGCAGCTTCAAAGTATAGGTGCGTGTTATTTGACGTATTTTAAGGTAATTAGGGTAGGTTCTTCAAAATATAATACACTTACTTGTAAACGATTAGATAAGGATTGGTACCGGTCTAATCTGATCTTGCAACAATATTTTTCATAGAATCGTGACTAAATTTTCAAAATTTTGAAGTCCGCTTGATGAATGTCAGCATATAAAGTTATATGTAGTACTGTTAGGTTAATCTTACAATATAGAGGTGGAAATTGTTTGAATTAACATTCAAATTATTCGTATTGCAATTCAAAATATGACCATGGAGAATAAAGTTTTTGAAAGAGATTACTGAACTTCAATATCGTATAATTGGAGTTTTACAGGCTGCTGGATTAATAAAGATAAAAATCTACAGAAAGTTTCCAGTTTTCTGATTACTGAGATGATCAGTAACATATTTTTCATGATGTCTTATCAATGTTGAAGTTTTAAAGAACGTGACGTAAGATATAATGTGTAATTCTACCTTCACGTTGCACTGGAAAAAGTTCTGTGAAAATATTGTTACTTAAATCAGGGCTTAAGGAGCTTGTGCTATATGTCTCAAAGAGCAAGGGATGTGGTTGTGTGTGTGTCTGATGCAAATGTATTGTCGAAAAGCAGTCTTTAGAAATGCAGCATATAACAGCAAAATTTGTAAAATAAATTGCAGAAGGTCTGAGCATCTTCTACAACAGTCAGACACAGCTATCGGTGTCTAGAAACATACATAAGTAACTTATTCGTAAAAAATCACTCGAGCGAAGTAACTCTTCAACAGATCATAACAATGCTATTCAGTTTCGGTAACTGACTCCTTACTTATTCTCTGTACCGGTTTTTCTCGAAACATTTGCTTACGTCATGTATTGTAATATTAGTAGATTTCTCCAGTTATTTCCTAGAAGCCTTCATGGTCGCCGACTCACCAAAATAATCCCCTAAATGGTCACAAAAATAATGCCAATTTGGATCTATCGCCAACATTTCACCAAGTCTCCATTGAATTGCCATAGTAATATAAGGAACGGTGTTGCTTGTGAATATTACAATTTTAACACAAAATAAATACTACAGAAAGTAATATTAACGTATTATACATCCAGATATAAATTATTTACCCTTTTTTTAGCATTTATTATACAAGTTGTGCAACAATATCATAGATTAAGGTTAATCACATATTAATGTAATGTAAAATTATAGATCTTGATATATTTGTCTTAGCTTATTGGTTTATTGGATTCTCTATCAAATATTTGGGCATCTCGGCCTTTCAGAATGTGCATTGGGCTGTGACTTGAGCATTGCATCAATTAGTAAAATAGTAAACAGTTTTTTTAGAATTCACTTCACATGTTACATATATTAAACATGGATTATATTCATCAAAATATTCTATTAAAGTCATGTTTGAGTAAATCATATTTGGATTATTTATTGTTTTTGTGAAGCTATTGAACATTGACAACGAGGAAATTCTCTTTAGGTTGCTGATGCAAGTTGTCTAATTGGATAAGAATAGATACTTGAAACTCATAGCTTACATATATATATACATATATATTTATAATGAGAGTGTGAAAAAATTTATTTTCAATTATATTAAAATCTTAGAAAAAAATATAATAAAATCTCAGTCATTCTAGTTTGAGATAACAAAGTCCGTAAAATTTACTTAAATGCAAAAGCTAGGGATTATTTTAGAAGAGTCACTTACTTTTATATTTTTTGTTTGTTTAGGCAATGGTTTGGGAATAAACGAACCAATAGGTGACATCGATTTTTACCCAAATGGTGGTATCCAACAAACAGCTTGTAAAATTGGAGGAAATTACACATCAGCAGATGGAGATATAGCACAAAGTAAGTATAAACTGTAATGTACGAGGTTGAGTGTGGTTGGGTGTTCAGATTATTTTGTAATTTGTTGAATATTGCATAAGTGTTGATCTAACTCCTTCTTAGTAGTCTGTCCAAAAGAAGCAGACAAAATGGTCTTTCCCGACGAAGTTTGCACATTAGCCTCTTTGGAGGTGAGATAAGTCGACGTGCTTACACTTCCTGATATGATTTTTGTCTCCAGATAGTATTGATAGATCCAAGAGTCACCCATACTTACTAGGGAAGCCAATAATTACTCTTTATCTTGTTCCAAATTATTAAAACGTTTTCTTTGATAGGTCACACCTCAGTTTTCCTCAAGTATGAGTCAGTAAACGGGTGGAATTCAATGTGCTGATACTTTTGAGATGCCATTTTTCGCGAATATTTTTCTATATTGTTACAACTCATCTCGACTGTTACAATTCAATCTTATTCGTTATTTCTTGAATGGTTGTTTTTCGATTTAAATAGTATAGTCAATGATTTTCTTAAATGTGACAGCATCATACACGAGTTGGTACATGTAGGAGGTACATGTGGCGGTTAATTTGAAAAATACTTTTCCACATCAGAACAGGGTCATATGTCACAGGATATCATTTCCATAAGAAATCCGTGTACCATCTTAGGTATTATGGGCATAGTATCCATTCAAATGATGAAATTTGATCCTGCTTCGGGCTTCAATATTTTCCATGCTGCAAATTACTTAAATCATTTGTAATGATCCCTAAGGACCTCACTTTGAGAACTAGAATAATTATGAGACGTAAATGAACCAGTAGCCATTTTAATAAATAACTTTTTCTTTTATTTAGATATCTTTCCCAAATAGAATCAAAGACTTATTAACAACAACAAGGCGAATATTATGAGGTTTTAATTATAATAATCTTTAAATTAACTCAATTAATTAATAATCTAATTAATTAATTCATTAAATAACGATCACGCAGAAATTACCACGATAAGAGATCCCAGAATTATATTCAATAATGTTCTTAATGAACATTTAACTTTAATCTCACTCTTAAAACATTAATGAGACTTTAAATACAATTTTATATTTACCACTCGGAATCTCAATTCTTCATGAGATAAATTTATCTTCAACTACAATATTTCAATTCAAAATCACTATAACTCTATGTTTCAATATCTATCTCCTACTGCTCTAACTTTACTATTTCGTTTGACTTAAATACTGAATCTAATCTGCATAATAAGGAATCTTGTTCGCTTTTTTTTGGAGTTGATTGAAATAGGTAGGGAATTAAATTTCCCTAAAAGGTCGGTTCAGAAGGTTAGTGATAAAGTTCCGTATAGATTCGTCACAACCCCCTCCAAAAGAAAACGGGATTTATTCGAAGGATTCAAATGTCCCTGAAAATAAATTACGTAAATCCTATCTTTGTCTTACAGTACCGACGATATTAATTTCTAACTGTATATTATTGAAACATCCTCCGTAATGAAAAAGGATAAAATTACGATTTAGAATTAATTGACAAACCTCATAATATTTTACAAGTTTAAATTAATCCCTGCACTCTATCCATTCGGCAAGGGGGCGTGGGAAAAACCACCCTAGTGGTGGCAAAAAACCAGCCCCATAGAGTATGATTTATATACTATACAAAAAATACAATACAATCTTCTTTGGCACTGGAACATCGAAGACTTCAGGGTCAGCTACCCTGAAAGATTGATATCCATTTGAGAAGTAGGTAAAAGTTGACATGAAGTTATACATTTGTTACATGAATGTCATACAATAAATATCTGGTTCCTTTGCCTTCTCATTCGAAAAACTTGATGCGCTAGTTAGTGTTAATGGTTAATCCTATCTAACTTCGCCGCGCAATAAGGCACCAGATGTGAAACAAAACATACAGAGAAACATATATAGCATATAATAATAATCATTTTGTAATAAACAGATAACACAAACAACCAAATGAATTGTCGGTATTTCGTGGATGTCTAACTTCGACATAATCCAAAATTTGAGGTTCTAATCGACTAATGACGTGATCTATTAATTTTTCCTCCGACATTTCTAGTTTAAGGACTTTATGAATTTTCAACAATTCATAAATAAAGTCCGAAGGCTGTTGATCTCGTCTTTGTGATGAGGAATAAAATCGCGTTTCTAGTTCTGACCTATTTCTGACCACGGGAAATTGTTCCAACAATGCCTGTTTTAAGTGCGCGTAGTCTGTTGTCTTATCTTCAATGACTCTATAACCTAGAACTTCGAACCAGTCGAGTGCTCGACCTTTGAGATGACCTTTCAAGTAAGCACATGCCAGTTGTGCAGGTATCTCATAATACGCGAGATTATGATCAATATTCTCCAAAAATCATCTATGTTCTCAATCCCCGAAAAATATTGTTCCGGAATGATTCTAAAACTGGATCCGACTCTATTCTCGGGATTTATACGTTGGGCGCCATTGTAATGATCCCTAAGGACCTCACTTTGAGAACTAGAATAATTATGAGACGTAAATGAACCAGTAGCCATTTTTATAAATAACTTTCTTTATTTAGATATCTTTCCCAAATAGAATCAAAGACTTATTAACAACAACAAGGCGAATATTATGAGGTTTTAATTATAATAATCTTTAAATTAACTCAATTAATTAATAATCTAATTAATTAATTCATTAAATAACGATCACGCAGAAATTACCACGATAAGAGATCCCAGAATTATATTCAATAATGTTCTTAATGAACATTTAACTTTAATCTCACTCTTAAAACTTTAATGAGACTTTAAATACAATTTTATATTTACCACTCGGAATCTCAATTCTTCATGAGATAAATTTATCTTCAACTACAATATTTCAATTCAAAATCACTATAACTCTATGTTTCAATATCTATCTCCTACTGCTCTAACTTTACTATTTCGTTTGACTTAAATACTGAATCTAATCTGCATAATAAGGAATCCTGTTCGCTTTTTGGAGTTGATTGGAAATAGGTAGGGAATTAAATTTCCCTAAAAAGGTCGGTTCAGAAGGTTAGTGATAAAGTTCCGTATAGATTCGTCACACATTGACCTCTGAAAACACATCCACGTGAGTAACCTTAGTTTTTCAGCATTATGCTAGTAAGGATCTTTTAAGGTATCAGATTGCGTTTAGAACCATGATTTTAAAAAAGAAAATAGACGAATAATTCTTTTTTATATTTAGTGTCACTTAAATTAAAATAAACTTATAATTTTTTTCAAAAATATTGCAATGATATATTCTTTTCTTTAAAATGGCGAAAAAAAGAAAACGAAAACACTTATTTTTAAATGATTCACTTTTTGTGGAAAATGTTTCAGGAATATTAGTATTTGACCTATAAGTAGCTAAAATCTCTACATCTGAAGTGTCAAACTCACCGCCCACGATGAAAATTTTTGCGACCCGGTGAGTATATCGGCACGTAATAATAAATGATAAAATATCAAAATTTCTCCCGAAATAGGAAATAAGGTAGCAGAGAAAAGATGCTAAGTGTCAAGACGTAAACATTCAATTTTTATTGTTCTTTTATTTATGCTTATTTTAATGTATTATTCGAAATAAACATATTTTAAGGTATCCGACTACGTTCGGAACCGTGATTTGCAAAACGCATAAACGGATACTTTTATGATATTTAGTGTCACTTAGATTAGAAAATATATGCATATACATTTGTTTTAAGGACATTCTGACAAAAAATTATTTAAATATAATACTTTGGCAAAAAAGTAACTTAGAATAAGATTTTTTTTAAATGCTCTCCTTTTGTAAAAAATGGTTCTGTTATAATAATATTTTGCCTGTATATAGCTCAGACCTTTCTACAGAGGCTCAACTAGAATTTTTGAAATATATAACTTAGAAGTGGGTTTATTCATATTTTACGACAACAGAGGGGGGATTTTAAGAAAAAAATGACAATAATTATTTCAATTGGTGGTAACTGAAAATAATGTGAATGTTTTTCAGAAATTCGTGTTGAGCCTCGGTAGACTGGTCTGAGCTATATACAGGCATAATATTATTATAATAGAGCTATTTTTCACAAAAGGAGGATGTTTTGAAAATGGGTCATTCTATGTCCATTTTTTGTAAAAATACTGTACTTAAATAATTTTGTATTATAATACTATTCTTAAGACAATTTTAATACATTTTCTAATATAAGTGACCCGAAATATCATAAATATTATCCAATTATACGTTTTTGCAAAATCACGGGTCCGAACGTGGTCGGATACCTTAATCAAAATATGATCTATTTGCTTCAATTCATTTTTCCAACGAGATGTTAATGCTTAGATGACAATCTTAAAGAAATTATAATCTTTAGCATTAATATACTTTGAAATTTAATTTTTCGGTCAGTCTTTATTTTCATACCGTTCCGGTCGTAAAAGCTGTTTTAAATGGTTAGAAACTAGAAGTTGGTGAAAAAGAAAGTTGGTGAAAGAGAGAGAGAGAGAGAGAGAGAGAGAGAGAGAGAGAGAGAGAGAGAGAGATTAAGTATATAATCTCGATGCAGAACAATTTCTTATTTCAATTAATTTAATTTTGCAATTGTGTTCTTTATTCCATATGGGGATGTGTGTTGTCGTGGAAAAGTATATATCTGACTATGTCCATTAACAAGTAACAGGAGTAAAACTTTCGAGCATTCATTGTCAATATAACCTATACAGTTAATTTCGTTCAATTAATGATTTCATAGCATCACGGTTCACACTGTTTTATACACGCATTCTATCTGAGTGACACTAAATATCATGAAAATTATCCATTTATGCACTTTTTTAAAATCACGGTTCCGAACGTAGTCGGATACCTTTAGGATTATTGATATTTTCGCGACTCACCTTGCATAAAACCTTATTTGTATGGCCCAATTTAGCCTTTGACTTTGACACCCTTGCCCCCAAAACCAGAATTTTCCAAAAATTATCATTATTTTCAGAGGTTTCTATCTATCGAAGTATAACGTGTTATTGGTTGAACTTTCTCTACTCTGATGTTATATCAACTTAAAAAAATCCATTTTTAAATTACGTATTTCAAAAATAATTGAACTTGCACTCAAAACCAGTTTGCATGACAACATGCTGGAACATCGATGCCAATTGGTAAAAGATGCCTCACCAAAACTAGCTCTAACGTACTTCCCCATCCTCCTATTCTCCAGATTTAGCTCCGTGTGATATTTACCTGTTCCCATGAATGAAAAAAGCATTTACAGGGATTTCATTTTTTGTCATCAGATGAAGAAAGTAGAATCGACGGAAGCCTTACGGGTGGTTGCTAAGAATGACGTCTAGATCTGCTTCCAGAGGTTATAAGAACGCCGGCTGAAGTGCATCGTTGCCTAAGCTGGCTATTTTGAAGGTGGATGTGCTTCAGTGCATTGGACTCTTCAGGGTGAGGTTTTCTACACTTTGTTCCCGAACATTTGGATGATACTGCGTATTACTTCAGTAACAATACAATATTTTGATAGGTATATAATGCTTTAGATAATACAAACATCAAGAGTTTCAGTAACTAAAATTGTACATTATGCCTATATTTTAGATATAACAGTATAATTCAATGTCCCATCTCATCAATAAATTGATCTACAAACGTTGGTAAGAGGGGATACATCTGAGAGATGCCGCGCTTATGGATGGAACTTTTTGAAACTCGCCTGAAAGAGTGTTAATATTAAAAAAGACAAATATATATGTTTGTCAACCGATAACAAAAAAAAAAACTAATTTTTAATTATATAGATGACTAATACTTATCTTTACAGAATATTTGCTTACATGTATTAAACAGTAAATTTTAGGTGAAAAATTATTTGTGATTGCTTTTTTCATTCACAGTTAAAAATGTTTAAGTACTTTTACAAGAAAATCTGGTTCCAAAAATATTTCTAAGTTTCATTGGATACACTCTTAAGAAACGCAACACAAAGCTGAATGAATTTAATTCATTGCCAATTTGTTTTGAATAAATCTACATTTATAAGTATTTTTCATTGTGCTTTTTTGATATACAGATGGATATTTTTTTCTTCTTCCCTGTTTTAAATGGGACTCATAATGGTGTTTGATGACTAGTAGGGACTTTTAATTGAATATGATGATGTATATAAGCATGATTCAAAGAAAAATACTTTAAACAGTTTTTGAATAATTCTCAATAACTTAGCGATATTACTACGTTTATATTATTAAAGAAACGTAAAAAAATTAATTTGTTTCTTTTTTCATCTTTTATACTGTATTTCAATTTAGACTGAGAACAAACAAGAATGAATGTTACGAAATTTAAACTTTCGGGTGTTGTTAAATATGTAAAAGTAAAAATCATTACATCAAACTGTCCTGAAAAAGCATTTAAATATTGCGATGACTGTTTGGAATACTTATCCTCCTCTTCATTGAACTTTTCTCAGGTGTATTTTTGAAAAACTACAATATAAAGAAAACTTTATCTCTTTCAAAGTTTTAATTTAACTGTTTTTTCGTGGTTTCATAAGCTGTAACCATCACGTATAAGCATTTTTTATCAAATATTTCTACACATAAAATACGGAAATAAAACCATTTTTTTTTCTAAAACTTTATACATTTGTATTTACGGAACAGATCAGAATACAAGTTTCCTAAAGCTTGATATAATTTAGCAACTTCATAGACATTATTTTAGAGAAATGGTTTACAAACTATGTATTACACCGCAGTATTACCACAGTTTGTATTTTACACCGCATTTTATTAGCCTTGTGATGAAATAAATTGATAATAGTTAAAGGATAAAAATTTATCAGAACGTTACTTTTTCTTAAATATTACTGAAGCATAAGGAAACTAAAACAAGAAATTAATATTCAAAATTGTAAGAATTAGAATAAAAATGATCTAGAAATTTATTTTTATGGAATTCAATATTGATTATGAAATGCCAGTATATATATATATATATATATATATATATATATATATATATATATATATATATAACTAAAGTTAATGTAATTTATCAAACTTTTACCTTATCAAACTTTTATCGCAACTTGTACCTTATTGTTTGAATATAATTGTATTCATTTTGCAGTGTTAGGATTTGATATATTTCATATTTCTGATTTTAATTATTTTTTTTAACAAAAGTATAATTTGTAACTCTTGATATTTTGTCTGTAATGAGGACGTCAATATGAAAAGCTAAAAAGGGAGTAATAAAGTTAACCTGTTAAATGTTTTGATTTAATTAATTAACATACGTGATATAAAATTTTTCACTCCTTTTAATCCATTTTCAGAACTCAGTGAAAAATGTTCTATTTTGCTTAAATTCTAAATTTCCGACGAAAACGATTAGCTACAGAAAAATCTGGGGAAAACAAAAATATTTTTTTTGTTAAACTTACATATTAAAATAGATTATATAATGTATCTGTTTTAAAAATTTAATCACTAATCTTATGATTAGAATGAATTTTTAGTGCTAAATTCACTAAATATTGAATTTTAGTGAAAAATGATTGCTATGGAATCATAACTTCGCATATGAGCACCTGGAAAGTAAACTGAATGAAAGAAACCTTCAGTTCTAGGATATAACTTCTTTTTTGAGTTTTATTCGGTCTATTTTATTTGGCTATATTGGTTAGGAGATGGGATATCAGTTCTCTTAGCTGATCTGTTCTTAAGAGTCAAATTTAGTCTGATGAAATGCATATAAAGACAAAGCAACATATTGTGATTATTTTTTGTTGTTTACAGTTGAATCCTCGATGGATATGATATTTTGCAACCATGGCATGTCTTTATTATATTTCCTGTACTCCATTCAGAATTGTAACTATCTCAGCAAACAGTGTACTAGCTATCAGGAATATGAATTGCATAACTGTTCATCTAAATCTCCCATTTCAAATAAAATGGGTTTACATGCAAATCCAATCTCAAGCCTACCACCCAAGTCCAAGTTCTACTTGAAAACAGCGGCATATTATCCCTTCTGTGAAACGAAATAAACATAATAAAATGTGCTTCAAAATAAAGTTTGCAAATTATAGCCAATCTGTTTTATTTACTTTTTACATTTTGTTTCAGCAATTTATCTGTATTTTATCTCATACACATTTTTCATTAGTAAAATAAAATATATTCTGTTTTTTTGTATTAATTTTTCATGTAATTTGATTTAAATGACATATATAGCTGCGTGCTTTGGTGACGCAGAAAAATTGATTTATTTATGTATCTGATTCATAAAACATTAAAGAGATTAGTTCAACAAATATTTTTAACGTATTTTAAAATTAAGTTGAAAATTTTTTTTACAAAATTCAGAATATTTTAGATTAAACAAAATATTTTATGAATTGAATTTCAAAATATTTTTGAGTATTATAATTTAAGGTTCAAAACTTAATAAATTTTGAAACTTAGAAAAAAAACCCGTGTAGATACTTTATGGGTGTTGAAACTCGCCTTCTTTTGAATAACTTCAAGGGTTTTTAGAATCAGAAAAAATAGAAAAAGAAAAAAAGTAATTGTGTGTGTGCGTAGTGGTACCACACATGTTTTTTACTTCAATTTCCACTCTTTTATGATTAGCAACCATTTTTATTTGTTAAATTAATGTTTTAAAGAAATTATGAAACGTTTCTATGGCATGTTTTCTTAGAATTAAATGCATCATATTTGTAATAAAATTATGAAATTAAATTAAATAGGCAGTCAAGGGTATTATGTAGTTTCAGGGTGTTGACCAAGGTTATTAAACTTTACTAAGAAATCACATATATGCGTCGAGCATATATTGTTAAATATTTTGGTTAAAGGTGTATATGATAAATATAATAAAGTATTTTAAAATTTAGGTTTTAAAAAGGTGTATGATTTAAGGTAAATTGAAATTTTTCAATGTATTGTGGGCATAATTGTATTATATAATCAAGCATAAAAATCCAGTGCTAAAACTTGAATTCATGCATGTTATTTAATACAATTAAATAAAAATTAAAAAAAAATTATGCATAACAAATTAAAATATTGACTTTAAAATATTATGGAATGTATTTGATTTCAGGTTCCATGTATTGATTAAATACATCTGTTCAGTTAACTCTAACAAAAATAAAGAATTAATCCGTCGGAAATTTCATTAATTGTTTCATTAATCTTTTGTATTTCCTTACAAGGCAAAATATTTCTATTCTGTAAATTTCTATTTAATTCTATAAATAACTGAGCTTATAACTTAAAATAGCAATGAAAAACTTAAAATACAAATTATACAAAAAAAACACAGAAGTACTAGAAACTTAATTAAAATTGTTTAGCAACCATCATATATTTATTTGAAATAATAATTATGAGAAGATAAAATATGATTAATTATTCACTGTGAGTGATAAAATTTTAAAAAAAATATTTCATGAAAACATTATAATATTTAAGTTATTTTTTGAGAATTTTATTGTTTAATTTCTACATTACAAGAACTTAACATTAATCCTGGATGCATATTAGGGAAACAGGTATATAAATAAGATTTAGATATTTATTTATTGTAAGAACTTAACGCCATAATTTAATGATCAAATATATTTATATAGAAATACGTTACACACTCATAAGTTTACAATGGGATTCGCATAAATATTATTTGACCAACTATTATGGATATCCAACAAATATTCTTTTTTTCTAGAAACAAATGGTGCAATTGATCTAGATACTTTAAAACGCAACGCCAATTGTTTTTAATACTTGTATCGATATTCACGTAGTGTGGAAGTTAAACGTGTGTTGACTGCATTCAGGCTGTTTGCGTGTCGTTTTTTCGTTTGAATAGCAATTGTTAACTAATTGAAAAAACCTTGAATATACGAAAAATAGAAGTGTTTGTACAAAATGTTAATTTTTCTCCTCCTTGTGCTTAAACACTAAATGAACTGTTAGTAGCCGTAAAATATGTTCTGTTAACAAGCAAAGGGCTGCAAGGACATTTATGTTATTTTAAAATTTTGCAGTTTGGGTGACGTCATTTTAGTACAAATGAATACGAGTTTATAGAAATATACAACTGTAGCTTTTCCATAGAGCAGTATCTTGAAAATTAAAAATTTTTAGATCGTCGTAAAAATGGCTTTAAAAGTATAGAAAATAAAACTCAGAGGTTCAATGAAAAAATGGCGACAGCTTCAAGGGGTATGGATCTTTAATAGGAATTGGTACCCCAAAAATCACAAACCTATCGTTTCTTTTATTTTCATTTAAACTTATTCTTTGCATTATTATCTTTCGATTGATATATCGCTTGTGCATGTCGGAAAGTTAGAAGTTGAATAAAACTTCATTTGAAAACAAATTAGGCAATTCGGCCACGCCCCCTTTTTAGAAAAAAAAGCTAAAAAAAGCGTTTTGATTTTAAAAAAAAATCTAATTTATAAAGAGACATAATAACATTAAAAAAAGAATGTGCAATATATAAAGCCGAATATTTCCGAGGTAATACATACAATCATTTTTTTTCTTTGTGAAATGTGTGCATGTAAAATTTTTAAATTAAGACATTTTATATTAATAATTTTATAATTTCATTTCTTATTTCTGATATATTTTTTCAAACAAATGTAATAATTTAATATTATAAGAAGGAAAACAGCTAAAACTTCTGTCGTGACAGAAAAAAAAAATTTTTAACGTTTTTCTTGAATTTTCTTACGCAATTAGTACTCTCTAAAAGTTGATCATTTATAAAAATGTGTGGGTTGAAAAAATATGAAAATGCAATTATTTTAAAGAAAAACGTATAACTAAAATCTTAAAGGGGTATTTTAAGTTTAATTAAGCTTATAATAATTATTTTTTCAGGATTATAAACTTTTAACTGGTTTTTCTCAGTTTGTGTTTTTCGAAACCTTAGTGCATTCAAAATGCAACTCCTTCGACAATTATTTACCAATCACTTCCATTTTTTTCATGCGTGTTAAAAATAAAGCATGTAATAAAATTAGGGATCCGTTTTGCTATAAACTGAATACTTTTTTTTTAAAAAAAATAAAATGTAAGACATGTTGGCTTTTTCGTTGATTTTTAGCTTGCATATACACATTTTTTTTTCTCAAAAGCGAATGAAGGTATACTAAAATCAATCCCTAAAGTTGTTTAGAACATCCATAAGAATATTATAAAATAAATTCAGGACAAAAAATTAATTTTTAAAAAAGGAGTAGGATTTTAATATTTTCCCAATTTTCTTCAAAAAACTTAAATTTTTAAAATTATGTGAATAATATATGAAACCTTTCACCTGATATCATTTTCTTGAATAGAAACATTGTATAAAATGCTAAAATATAATTTTTAAATACGTAAATAAAGAAATTTGCTCAAAGGGTACCAAGTCCCCTTAAAGCAAACCAGGTAGAAATTAAAACTTTGGTCCAAAATATTGAAAAGTTAAAATTTAAATATTAGGCAGTTTTGAAAGATATAAATTTAGGGAAGTAGTAATTCGTGAATTTTCTTTCTCTGTCTCAGCAATTAAAGAGTAATTTGTGGACATCAAGGTGAATTCTCAAAGGCTTATTTCAATATAAATCCTGAAAGGATTATAGAATAAAGTTAAGTTCCCTCAATATAAAGTTATCTTATTTTGACAGTAAGGTGGAAATTTGTTATTATTTTAAATTGTACTTTGATTGTAATTACTAGTAACTATTGTATAGTTAATTCGAATATATTATTTTATTTACCTTTTGTTTTTCAAGATGATATTAAATTTTGGAAACACTGAATGATGCTTTGGAGTAATTGACAGACATGATTTAATTGAAATGTTGGAAAGTACACATGCATATGATTGCAAGAGAAAATACTACAAACATTCTAAATTCTAAGAAAATCTAAGTATACTTATTTAAACATGTAAGAGGAATTTTATCGTAATTCTAAAAGAAAGCTTAATACATTTAAAATTAAGGAAGTATTACACTAATAGCTTTTATTTTGAATTTTACTAAATGTAGTCATTCAGAAAATTTATTTTGAAAATCGAAGTTAATTTGAAATGGGTTTAATTACTATAGTACTGCCTAGATGGGATACCTTTTTTTTAAGAATTTAATCTGGAATAGCAATTCAATCTCTAAAAAACTTGCAAAAATGTCAATTACAAAATTGAGAATTTTATATGTATATATATATATATATATATATATATATATACATAAAACAAAAAATTAAAAAAAAAAAATAAAAAATTCGTTTTTAAGCTTGGTAATATTAAATGGGAATTGTATATTGGGATTTATAAATTGTCCAGCAGTTCTGTGTTCCTTTAAGAATGACCCTAAAACTAAGATTAAATGTTGCTAAGAGGCATAAGTTCTGTATAAACTGCTTAAATCATTTCCACAAAGTAAATTCATTCCCGTCCAAATAAATCGGCAGATTATTTCAAGTTAATTAGATGCTGCACGAATATAGAAACATTTTCTGACATGGAAATTAAACCATCATTCTGCAGTTCCAACTTTTTCTTTACATATGTTTCGAATTTATCCATGTTTTTGAGTTAAAAATTAAAGCTACTAAAGAAGTTAAGGCTGTAATAGGCTAAAAAAGGAAATATAAATCTGTCTTATTAGCGATTGCAGTTGTTAGTATTTTTTTCTATCATCAAATGTGTTTCCTTAAAGCCGATTGCCTGTTTGTTTCTGAAAGTCTGTCAAACCTTCTGATGTCTCAGCCTTCACTAATGAATTGCAGTTGAAAAAGAAAGAAAAAAATGTATTGAAAGGAAATGGAAAATATAAAAAAATAGACTATTATTCTGAAAACAGGTTGCCAGTTAACATTGTTTCTTTATCCTCATTTTAAGCTTCGGAGATATAGAATAAATATATGTTATAATGTTACAAAGAACAAAAAGGCGCATGGATTAGTGTCAAATATTTTTTGAACAATTTTTTTACTAACAGACACGACACACATAGCATATTTAAAGTTACACACAAGTAATAAATTAGTGAATTGGCAAAATATCTAGAAAGCATCTTCATCTTTCACCCTGGAACTCCTTTCTAATGTTTTAAACTTCGCTGTGTTCATCTCGACTACGTTTTGCCGCTGTCAACTTAGAGACACTGTTGCCAGATCCAAGATGTATTATAGTTGTTCCCAGGTGTGGAGCTTTAAATTCTTACACACCCCAAATAAATGTGTAACAAGCTACATGTGATTGATTTCACAACAAAACAAAAGAAATTAAACGAAAAATAGGAATTGCAATAGTCATCACTGCGTGATACTTCGAACATGATGGCATCATTTATTTTTAAATATATCAACACAATGTTTCAAAATATCGTTTTATACAACTTAAATAAACGTTTATGCTTCATTAAATAAAATTTTTGACGAGATTACAAAAATATTAGAAAACACCTAATTTTAATCCTGATAGTCTAACCGCATTTTTATGGTGCACACCTGCTCTGAAAGTGATGGGATGATTCCATCTTTGAAAAGCAATAGCCCAACAATTTATAGAGCGTTCTGATTCAAATAATTCAAAGACTTTTCTTTAAAATAATACCAACTCGATCTCCATAAATCAATTTATCAAATTTATTTAACTCGAGTCACAGTTTATCAGCTTAGTATCGGGCCTTTGACCGGAAAAAGCTGCTGGGCGTTACTTCCCTCAACATACTTTCCTCTGTTGAAGAATTAAATAGTTGTTTTATTATTTCTAATAATAGCTTTAACACTAAGGTAACTAATTAGATTTTGTTTTGTAGTGTGTCCTATTTTATCAGAAATAGAGATATAAATTTTAAGCCTATGAGTAATTATATGAAATTTAATACAATTTTTATGGAACTTATGCGTTAAAAAATTGGAGGAAATTAACTTCTGGTATATGTTTGCTGGACTATTTTATAAATAGTTATTACATGAGTACGTATTTTTTTATATCATAGATTAAATTTATGGAAGGATTTATTATTCTGAAAAAGTTTAATAAGCATGATACTATAAAAATACTTACACGATTTTGCTTAATTGCTGGACATTTTACCAATATATAATATATCACTTTTTTAAAAAAAATGAAATCACTTGCTTAATATCCTTATAAGAAACATCATTATTAGTTTGAAAATTTAATATCATGTAATATCATTTAAATTAATGTATTTAAATTCATCAAAAGTGTTGAAAGGTAAACCATATGTAACTGCAGAAACTGTAATAAATTTATTTCAATCTCTGAGAATCTGTATTTATATAACAGCGATGCTGCTAAAAGAGTTATAAGAAATAGTTAATTGAAAACTAGTACCTACAACAATGCTCTAAAAATATTATCTTTAATAGTATTAGAGTTACCAGTAACTATATATTTGTGATGCTTCATGATAAGTTCAAGGAAATATAAATATTTAAATGTTGAAACTTTTGACAGACTGAATTACAATTGTAACTGAAGATTGATGTCATCCATGTTTTTCGGTACCTTTATACATATTTTTAATATTAACTTTCTTAATTGGAAACAGTGACAAATGTTTATTAAAACAATTGTAAAACTATCTCTATAGAATGATTTATTCATAAAAAGAAAAGTTTACAATTCAATTCTAGTTGCCATAATTATAATAGTTTTGTAATGAATTTGTTAACTAAAGACGTATTAATATTTTGAATAAAATATGAATAATCTTAATTATATTTAAAGTAATCATTGCTGAATACCTTAATTTATTTTCTTCGTTTTATCAATACCCAATATGAAATGTTTAATATGAATGATCTTAAACACCCTTGCAAAAATCATTAATAATATTAAATTTATATTTTATCAATTAAAATAATCGTCCCTACATTTTTTGTTAGTTCTTTTATTCAAGGAGTTATTTTGAATTTTAGTATCGTTAATTAAAATTATTATAAGTAGGTCATTTATTTATTTTTTTGCAAAGTAGTTTGTAAAGTGTATTTTTATTATAGCACATTAGGACCATATGAATAAATGGTATTAAAACTTTTGATAAAGTAATTCTCAACATAAAACAAGTTTTTATTTAAAAAAAAATATAGTGATGGATAATTCGACATTTTAAAAATCATGTAAATGAAAATGTCTTAACTCAATTGTATGCTAATGGATAATAAAGAAATTTTTAGCATCTTATCTTAGTTGTTAATATCCTTATTAAGGATTTGAGCAATATATTTATATTAAAAAATGCATTTTTCTGCATTATTTGCAGCAAAAAGTTTTGCAATAGTGATAATTAGAATCAGAATTGTATGGAAAAAATTACTTAAAATAATACAAGCTTTTCACCTTTATACCTACTACAATTTAATTTAAGAACATCGTTATTTGAAAGCATATTATTTAGATTAACATGCATAATATAATTGAAATGAATGTTTTCACCTAACTTTCGGAAATTAAACTTTTCCTTTTATTCTGTGCAAATCATGATTAATGTAATTAATCATAAAGTTAATGTAATTTTTATTCCTAAAGATTCTTAGCATGAAATATTTAATTTTAGCGATAAAAAGTTTTTCTTATATGCATTTGTGCTACGTTCAATAATATTTACATTACTTTACAACTGGTTTCTCTTTCATAATAAATTTAAAATTAAAATGTTGCTTCTGAATTTAAACATAAAATAACTTTTGCATTAGTATTGAAAACTTTTTTGCCCTATCTAGTTTCCTTAAGACTCCTTTATTCAAAAATTCAGTTCCTTACAGTATTATTTTTATTACCAATTACGTTTTTTTGCTTTGAATAATTTGTTTAGTTTATAACCAGTCCCTTAAAATAACAGAAATATATTATAAAAGCAAATAGCTCAATTTATTCGGTTAAAAAAAATATTACTTTTAAATTTTATAAAAAATCGTAAAGATTTCTTATAAAATTGGAAAATATTCCTAAATAGTATGTAAAATAGCTTTACTTTGCAAAAATCAATAGATAAATAATTTGAATAAATAAAAATACTTAAAATCATAATACTTAAAATTGAGGCTCAGAACTATAATTTACTTCGAATAAAATAATAAATGTAAATATTTAAATTTTGAATTCGATAAAATAAAATCTTTTAAAGTTCTTGATAAAATGTTTTTTTTCTAACATCACCATAATAAGTTTTTACTTTGTATATGATATGATATGATATGATATATATATATATATATATATATATATATATATATATATATATATATATATATATATATATATATATATATATATATATATATATATATATATATATATATATATACGTATAAATAAAAATGAAGTGTCTGTTTGTAATTTGAAATTAACAGCTTTTTACTAAATGCATTTAAAGTATATACGTACTTACATGAAAAAATCAATTTTTAAAATTTTTGTCTGTCTGCCTGTCTATCTATCTGTCTTTCTGTCTGTCTGTTTGTCCCGGCAAATCCCTGAAACAGCTGGATCAATTTTGAATTATACTTTCACTGCAGATAGCTAACGTTATGAGAAATAACTTAAGATACTTTTATTTTAGAAAAACAAATAAGGATTCCAAGAAAAAAAATTAAAACCAATGAAAAAGTGAGCAATATCCGATTCAAATAGGGTTTATTTATTTCAATAGGGACTATTTTTATTCAGTAGGGATTATTTTTATTTAATAGGGATTAATTTATATGGCATGCCTTCTGTCTCAACGATTGCAAGCAGTTATATCAAACCTTTTTCTTTGATTAGGTTCCTGCCATTCGCAACATTTCTCATTCATGTCTTGATCCAAATGATTTTATAGTCCTTAACTGCATTGCCAATGGTCATGCGTCCCTTTCACCCCCTTCCTTGTGGCTTCGTTTGTGTTCCCGTTTCACCCTACTTGCTACTTAGTCCTATTTTGATCCTAAATATTTTAGTCCTCCTCCCATCGACTGTGTCAAAGGTCATGCGTCTCAACAAAAAGGAAAGAATAAAATAAAACAAAAATGAAACATAGATTCACATAGTAGAAGAAAAGTTTTCGTAAACTATGCGAAGTGATTAAACACTTTTTTGTTAAATTCCACGTGAACGAAGTCGCGGGTAACAGCTATTTAACATAAAATAAATGCATCAGAAAGTAATATTAAGTATATTAGCAAATATGGCTTTTTTGTTTAGTTGAGTTATGTAAAAAGCTTTTTTTGTTTAATTTATACAATTCACGTAAAATTAATTCCTTAAAAACTTTTTTTTTTATCCTTCAGTCTGTATTTTTTAATTTTTAAATTCACCCGTGCGAAGACAAGGTATACCAGCTAGTATATATATATGAGTGTTATTATATCATAACACTCATATCACAGTTTACATTTTTTCCACACACATCTTAAACATCTTACACATTGTTGACAACCAACCAAATTAGAGCCTAGCAAATTTACATTTTTGACAATCAACCAATTCAAATTTTACCATATTTGATTGTCGTCATTTTATACTTGTCTTTGCTGGCTGGTTTAAAAGTCAGCTCAAAAGATGTGTTTATGTTTTTTCGAATTTTTTAACTTGGTGAATAATTGACTTTCATTAATGGCAAGATGCTTGTTTCTCTTCGTAAAAGCTTTGTGAGTAAAGAAATTTTGTTAAATTATTTTTTGAAAGATACTTTTCTTATGTAATTGTTCTAGTATTTTTCTACTTTTCTTACATAATTAATTTGTGATTTTGTGATTTTTCTGCATTAAGAGTTTGGGAGAGTTTGTTACATAATAGTAGTGATTGGTTTTATCATGCTCTCTGAGTTATACTTTCTCTGAAGTTTTGTTTATTTTATTTGGTTTTCCTACCGAGTTGCAAAGGGGGAAGGTTGGCGCCTTCAAACTAGTTTAACCCCACTTATTCGGTCCTAATTCCGAAATTGCTCTCTGACTCGCTAGGTTCTTTTTTGTAGTTCTTTTATTTCTCTATAATTTTGTTCTTCATGTTCAGCTTTCATATTTTTATTACGTTATTTCTTGTTATGTTCTTTATCTATTATTTCTTATTTTTGATAAATAATACATATTTCTTATATATATAGATATATATATATATATATATGTATAAATGATATTTTAATAACTACTTTAATTTAAATCTATATTTAAAAGTAACTTAACACACACACACATTACTACTTGATGTAGATTCAAAATATCTTTTATTTACGTAAGCGTGTATTACAAGCCAGTTTTTTTTATCTACATTGGTAAATTATTTTCCTATTATTCCAGAGTGAAAGAAGAGAGTTATATTTACGCACTTTATAAAGCAACAAGAGCACTGATGGTGACGGATCTCATAATTTTCTACCACGGTGAACTGACGAAAACGACACCTGAGCTGGCATCCTCAACACCTAACTCCCGCACTACACCAATAAGAGGACGGTTGAGCCATGGCAGACTCAACGCCTCCTTTACAAGGCTGTGTGGCACTAGGCTCAAACTCATGACACGCCAGCACGAGTCCATGACCTTGAGCTTTAGGCTACTGTGGCTAATCCAATTGGTCCAGATAAAAGGGTTCTTAGGAATTATGTTCTGAAGTAACAATAGATATTCCTTTTGTGAATTAAATATGCATTAAAACTTTTCAATGCATTCGATATTATTAAATACATAATGTATAGAATAATAAATTCAAGGTGGCAGAGAATGTTCAAAGAAACCTTTTTAAGAAACTCGATCCAATTATACTTTTTTTAAGGGGTGGGGGTTCTATTTTAAGCACATAAACTACCAAAAAGGCTTTAAAAATATTTTCTTTTAAGAAAAAGGAGAGGTTTTTAGTAAATTTTAAAGAAATATAATTTAAACGGTTCACCATCCAAATAAAAAATCCAGATGCAGCAATCATATTTTTCTTTGTATGCATTTTATAGGTAATTATTATGAATGAAATAAATCAAAACTATTTTACCTAATCTCTTTTCACATATTATTTAAAACATATACTGAAATTTTTATCAAAATATCTCTATTTGTTTTTGAAGTATGGAAAAAGCAGAGAAATTTTTTATAAAAAACAACCATTTGAGAAAATTGTAACTTCGCATTCCGTTTGTTTGTGCTTCAGACAAATTATAATCATATAATAACCTTATAATGAATTCGGTGTGGACTTTTCAAATGTTCTATTACAAATATGTTTTTAATTAAATTTAACGTTGTTTATCAATGTGTGGGTTTTAATACATGGGATTTTCAATGTTGATTTATAAACACATCATACTATTTAAAATAGGGAGCTTAATGAAGTGAAATAGACGTTAGAGTTGACTCATGTTTCAGGGAGTGATTTAACTTAATACCTATAATTTGTAATAGTGACGTTTGCGTGTATATATATTACATGTAACTAATCCACAACATTCTAACATGGTATGATATGTAAATTAAGAAAATCAGGTACAGGTGCCGTCGTTATAATTGAATGCAGTATATTGCATTTAACTCAATTTCGGCTTAATTCAATCCAATTCAAATTGAAATTATATGTTAATTTACTCATGAAAGATATATTTGATTAACTGAGTCGAAATAAATAAGATGATAAATGTTTAAATATACACTCCGGAACATTGAAAATATTGACCCAAGAAGAAAGCATCGGATTGAAATAAAATTTAATACACATAATGACACAGATGTAATATTCATTTGATCTCAAAAACAAGACAATTAAACAAATACAGGGTGTGTAAACGACACAAATACTGGGCAACTTCAATAGCGCGTTAGACAACCTCCAGCTGCAATACATGCCGCCACATGGTCCGGCATTGAGTTGATTAGACACCTTATGTTGTCCTGAGGCAGATGGGCCCACAAATCTTGAGCAGACAACTTTAAATCATGTACAGAGTGACAGGATGGCATCTGTCGTTTTAGCTGATCACACACGTACTCTACAGAGGACCAATTGGGGGAGCGGGCTGGCCATGGAAGAGTCTGAAAATGACCTAGGAAGTCTAGAGCAACTCTTGATGTATGCAGACGAGCATTACCTTGCTGGAAAATTGCCCTTGGGAGACCATTTACGAAAGGTCCTACATGGGGTCGAAGAATATCATCAACGTAACGGTGGCCCGTTAAGGGTACACGCATCACAATTAAAAAGGACTGGCTATGATAGGCTATGGCCCCCCAGACCATTACACCAGTTGTGCGGGCAGTGTGACGTAGAAAAATGTGGGGGGGAATTGTACCGCTCACCAGGGTGCCTCCACACCCGTGCACGGTTATCATCTGTCCCTAAAACAAACCGGGATTCATCACTAAACACAAACTTTTGCCAATCTGTGACATTCCACATTGATTAGACTTGGCACCACTGCAGACGCAGTTGCCGATGTTCCGGTGTTAAAGGGAGTTCACGGAAAGGGTGCTTGGATTTAAGATTTGATTCTGCAAGGCGAATTGCTTGTGGAACAATTACTACGCCTACGTCTGCTCGTATCGTTGAACGAGTCGCTGTGGGGTCCACAAGTGCTTGCCACCTGATCCTTCGATCCTCTCTCCTCGGGGTCTTCCTGGTCGCTCCAGACCCAGTTTTACGCGCGTGGGTACCTTCTCATGTTCACTGCCCCCAACAATTTCTAACGGCACACTCGAACGATCCACCTGGCCAGCAACACGGCGCGTTAACCAGCCTGCAGTTTTCATCCCCATGATCAGGCCTCTCTCAAACTCGCTTGTGAGAAATGTCTTCTAGCACGTTTACCTGGCATGTTTCGCTTACCAATGTCTTCCTACAATCGGAGGGTAATCATCCCGTTTATGAATCTTCGAATTTCCGCTGGCTAATATAGCACCCTCTTCCTGATTGTAGCGCCGCCTCTGCGTGTATGAGTATGCGTATTGGCACAAAACTTGGATCAGTTGCATATCACATTACGTGGTACTTATTTGCAAAGTTTCGCAATTGTACTCCGCTTCCTTCTTGGGTAGCTATTTTCAATGTTTCTGAGTGTATATGAATAAAGTTTTGTTTTCAATGATATTATGTTATATCAAGAATTCTGGCACAGTGTGTCCATAGAATTTGTTAATAGAGAATCAAAGACCCTTTGATTGAAATTAAACAAGTGAAGTAGAATAACGTAAAAACACAGAATTATACTGCTTATATAAGGAAAGTTTAACTTACAAGGGGGATGCACGACTAAGGAAATTCATTTGCGGTCGCGACTTGGTGTAATAGTAGTAATCCTTTAGGGTGTTCAACTCTCAATATAATTCCTCCGAATGGCCAGTCAATTCGGAGAAAACAACTTTTGAAATTCGTGCTAGCTTTTATACAATTACCTTTCAGTTTCATCCAACGATTTCGCAGCCTGGTTGATATATCGTCTGCATACTATGGACAAGGTCAGGGTTCGAGTCATTGATCAACTTCATTTTTTCATTTCATTTAATTATTTTCAAAATTAAGCAAATTTATTTATGAAAGGTTTATTTGATATTAAATGATATTTTATGTAATTATTTTGTATTTTATAAAGTAAAAAAAATACTGTCTTATAAATAGTTATATTAAATCTTATAAATATATTTTTATATTAATAAATAATATATATAATAAAATATCTAATAAATATTAAATGATATTATGCATAAAATTAGTTACAAATAGTTTTAAAATGTGAAATACAACATACAATAAATAAATATTTTATATAATATAAAATAATTATTAAAGTATATTATTTTTAATTTCATTATTTTATAATTAATATAATTAAAAATATATCTTTTTATATGTTATTAATATAATTATTCAATAATTTTATAAGACATTTAATAGGTCCTTTTTAAATAAATTTAAATAATTTTTTTAAAAAATTATTTAAATAATTTTAACTATAAATTAATAATAAATATTTTTAATAATAATTAATTAATTAAATTTAATCATTAATAATTTCAATTAATAATTGTTTTAAATAATTTTAATTATTACTAATTTTAATTAAAATAATTTTAAATAATTTGAATAAATAATAAATTTAAATGTTTTTATTCATAATAATTTTAAATATTTTTATTCATAATAATTTTAAATAATTTTAAATAGTAATTATTTTAAATAATTTTAGTTAATAATTATTTTAAGTACTTTTATTAATAGTAATCTTAAATATTATAATAAATAATTTAAAGAATGAATTTATTTATTTTTTTTTATTTTATAAAATACAATACAATTACATAAAATATCATTTAATATTTAATAAACCTTTCATAAATAAATTTATTTAATTTTAAAAATAATTAAATGAACTGTAAAAAAGTTGATCGATGCATCGAACACTGACACAGTATCGAACACAGTATGCAGACGATATATCAACCAGGCAACGAAATCGTTGGGAGGAAATTGAAACTTAATTGTATAAACTCTAAGCATGAATTTCGAAGGCTATTTTCTCGGAATTGACTCGCCATTCGTCGGTATTACATTGATGGTTCAACACCCTAAGGGTACTATTATAGTACTACTATTGCATGAAATCTCGTCCCCAAATGAATTTCCTTAGTTATGCCCTCCCCTTGTTTCCCTTGCCAACACCTGTGAAACAACAACTATTTTACTAACTTTTCACCCAATGTTATCCCTTTTGTTTAGAGAATGGTAGTTGAAGGAAAAAAAATATCAAATGATAAGGGTTATATTTTGGTTGAAGAAGATGGTGAATAACATGGTTGAAAGACGAGTAGCACACATAGTCTACTGTGTGATGTCGTGATCCCTTTAAATTATATTATAACATGGTAGCATAAGGGTAACATCTATTTACCAAAATGAGATTTTACTCCAAATTAAATAAACAAAAGAGTATAATCATTATTAAATTGTTAAATTCATAGCCTTTTGCTGCAGAAAAGTTCTATTTTAATGTCTGTTCATGCCAGCCATTGTTCCGCAGTCTCCTACACTCCGTCTTTAAATAGTCTGCTATGTTTATATCCCTTGGTCCTTAATGTGTGGTGCCTCAATCTACCTGTTTAAGATCCCTAGGTGAATAACTTTCCTACCCCCAGTCACCTTTGATTAGCGAGCGTAACGGATCTGCACACGGCTCTTCTCAATTTAGTCCTAATACATTCATGCTTGGAGACAATAAACCAGAACTTCTGATCTCAACTCCGGCATTATATATTGTTTATAATCTGGAGGACTTTAAATCGCACTCTTATATTGTCACTAAGGGTGTATCTTTGTCACGGCAGGCCTACAGTTTTCTTCTTTCAGGTCGTTTGTTTACCACATGTGTCAGGGGAATCTAGCACAATGTATGTTTTCACTAGAGCTTCCTTCCTATAGAACGTTCGAACTAAAGATTGTTTAATTGTGTGAGAAAGAAAAAGCCTGGCGACATCAAAGCCGTTTTCCGAATCGGCTCAGACTAGAGAGAATAGCCGTCTTTTTTGTGAGATACAATGTCCCATTTAGATAGCTGGGTCTCCCTGTACAGCCATCCTGTCAAGTATTTTTGTGGAGTATTCTTCTTGTAAGAAGCTTCTTACCGAAGTTTCTCTCACACCGTCTTGCCTACCTAAGGGTGTGGGAGCAATGAAAGCAGAAATAGACAATTCCATAATCACAATTATTTATTTAGTTAAACAAACTAACCAATAACAACCTATTCCCAAAGTGAATGGCAAATGAGTAGCACGGAGAAAGCAATGGTTACTAAGCAAATATTGGAGAAACCAACTTATTTAATTCAAAGTAATCTATCGTTGATTCCTAACCATAAATCCACTAGTTAAACTCAGTGGCAAAACACCACTCTTAATCCTTACATGCGAAAGTAAACCTTATTCAATCTTACCCGCGTAGCGAATATAGCTGCTTCCTACCTCCTTTTCTATAAGTACAAAACTCTAAATTTATATAGTCCAACTAAATTGAGTATTAAGGTTTCTTTTTGAGAGTAATGGCGGTGAATTAAACGCGAATGCTAGCCCAAAGATTCCCCAAGAAGATTAGTGTAAGAACGCGTATAGATTTGTCACATACTAACAAGCAGACATTACAACACCAACAGAAAGACAATAATTGAACAATTTACAGTGATGAAGGTAAATCACAAATCATATCCCAATACACAAAAAGACGTAATTAACAATGGATGGGCTTTAACCAAGAATGCTTTTCGAATCATAGAAAATTAGTAAACAGCACGGGTTAATTGCTAACGCAGAAATGAGGAAATTGGTTACTTAAGAACTGGAGAAAGATTTCCTGGGTCGATAAATCTCGTTTCCTGTTCCACGAAGCAGGGGACAGAATGAGTATATTGCGCAAACAGCAAGAATTCGTGAATACTTCTGGAAAAGGGCAAATGCTCTGCGTATGTTGCGATTGACATAATGAGAGGAGTATTTTCCTAGAGTAAAAGCCAAATTGCACGAGGCTGATCCTTAGCCCCGGAGTTGTGTCTGTGTGTAAGAGAGGCAGAATTTTCGGCTCAAAAATGCATTAGGAAGTTTTAAAAACAATGTAAAAAATTCTCGTTAGAGAGTTGGATTAATCGCCAGAGGCATTCCTCAGTAAGAAGAAACCAAGAGGAAATAAAATTTAATTTCTCATCAGAAAGGCAGACAAAGAGGTTATATGTTGACAGATTACGTGAACTCAGAGAAAGCTGATATGCTTATGGCACATGAGCCTGCAAATTAATGGTCAATCCACTACAAGTCGGTATGTTTTAAAAGCTCTTCTTTGAAACAAATTCCTATCAATACCATGTATGTAATAATGTGACGTCTAGTGATTATGTGATAGCTTTTTCTTCCATAAGACCACATAATTTTTATTCAAATATATGTGCTACAACCAAATAGTAAACAGGTCAAGGTATGATATAGAGTTCTACAAGATATAAATAATATCGAGATGTTGCTCAACAGCGTGTTGAGGGTTTTGAAGTATAATATCTTGCATCCATATCACTAAAGTGACATTTATCAAGTAATGAACTCCTTTTCGTCTCCTCTTTGCTATTTCCTTGTGATTTCTGTAGAAAAGAAAAGCTTCGAAACAAGCCGGCTCAGAACATCTACACCTATTAGATGCCCTCTACCGCGTAAGGAAGACGTTTCTGAATCGGTAATCCACCGAGATTCCGAGTTGTATAGGTGTGGCTTAGTTACCCTCAAAATTTGAAACATATTAGCTGAAATACCCTGTATATTTTATTTTATTATCTGTTAAATTAGTTTTAATGGATGGAAATGATGATAAAATTACCAAACTATTTTTGAATTACAGAAAACAACCATCAGCGTTTAACGTATCTTTTTTAAGATTATAAGGGCTTCTCAAACTTTCAACCTTTGCAACCCAATTTTCAATCATAATTTTCATACCCCCCACCTCCCCCGCATACAATAAGAATGTAATAATTATGTACTTTGACACTAAAGCTACACAATGCGACTTTAATTATATAAACCTGGCAAATTATGAAATTTTGTATACAATTTTGTATATCCTAACCCCATAGGAGTCAATAGTAATTAGTTAACTTATTTTTTACTTAGTATTGATAAATTAATCATTAAATGCATTGTACACACTGATATATTTATAAGTATATTCTATTAGTGTGAATGCGTGATTTGTTCTTCATTATGACAACATTTATTTTGTTTCGCTACATTTCAGTAAATTAATAGGTTTTTCTACATGCTCTCATCCCTCACACAGAGTTTACATGCCTCCCAAGAGAGGCACCCCTCACAGTTTTAAGAATCTCTGATTTAGCCCGTTGTATCTTTCTCTTCTGAAAATGCTGTTTGTCAATGAATTCCTAAAAGTTATACGAACTCATGCAGCAATAATATAAATAAATACATACAAATGATAACTGTTGTGTTTTTTTCCGATGAGAGTGAATAATAAAATAATAGTATTTAATTTGTATCCATCGCAGTGCTTCTCAAACTTTCCATATTCGCGATCCAATATTCAATCATTATTTTCATCAAGGCCTCCACATACAATAATGATGCATTGAATTCAATAATACTATGTTTTGAAGCTAAACCTACAGTACGACTTTAACTTCTTTAGTGCCACAGGCGTATTGTAATGCATTGTAATATTTTGAATTGTATTCAACAGGCTACAACTGTATTAGTGACGTCATCCCACACCGCTTCTATTTATGCGGCCACATTTGATTACGCCAGTTGGAAGTACAAGCGTCATTGAGGTGTGGGAAGTGCAACTGTATTCTGCCGGAAAAATGCCGAAACAACATCAAGTTTCTTCTGGAACTTAAGAAATCAGACATGATAGTGTTTCAAATATTAACCGAGGTTTATAGAGAAGAAACTTTGTAAAGTTCACAAGTATCTGAATGGCATCAGAGGTTCTCTGGAGGAAGGGTCAGCGGGGAAGATGATGAGCCATCTGGGCTCTTAAGGTAAGCTATTACAGACCAAAACATAGCCGAAATTCGTGATATTATTGAGTTCCATTAACATCAGTCTAGCCAGACTAAAAATCCACTCAACAACATTAAAGTACTAAAAGGCTTTATGAAAAATTTAGGGAAAAAATGCTAGAATAGGGGAATGATTGGTGGCTGATGCACCGAGACAATGCATCCACTCACAAGGTCATATCTGTCAAGCAGTTTCTGAAAAAAAAACACTAATGTGTAAGGTATCCTCCGTATTCACCTAATTTGACCCCACGAGACATTTTATTTAATTTCTTACAATTAAATTTTGCTGAAAGAGAACCCATTTTACCTCAGTTGAAGATATTCAGGCAACAATGGAAAATCTCCTAAAGAGACTTCTAAAAGCCTCGTTCTAGAACTGTCATCAGCACTGGCAGCATCGAATGCAGTAGTGTATGAATGCTGAAGGGAACTACTTTAAAGGTGATACTATCGTAAAGAACTGATTTCGTAAGTACAATGATTTATTGTACTAGTCTCGTTTTTTGTGTCGCATGACGTATATGGTCTAGTATATGTATATATATATATATATATATATATATATATATATATATATATATATATACAAGCTTCCAAAAGTGACAGTAAAATACACACACACACACACACAATTTCAAAGCTCACCAATAAAAAAATTATAGCAACAATAAATTTCATTGTTTATATGAATTATTACTGTGTGATTTAAGAAAAAGTTATATGAAATAATCAATATACATTTTATATAAAGAAATGAATAGAAATAAATTGTATGTATCTTGGTGGGTACGCTATGTGTTTAATTGTTGATCTTCAATAGTTGTTGATAATTTCGTTGAAAATATCCAAGAAAGTCTATTTTATAAGTTTTGTAGTTTATTGCTATGCAGAGTATTGTCTTATTTTGACAGTAAGATTTAGTTGTGTTTATTACATTAACATTCGTCCATTTACTTAAATGTTTGCAAATACAAATACATTTCTAAAAACAAATCTAAGAAGCCCCCAATATGTACTTAAATTAAAAAAGAACAGATTTCACATTTTTTAAGTATTATTGTAATTCACTTTGAAAATTTGTTTTCCATTTTTTTCTTGAAAGGCCACTTTATTTCTTCTATTTTTACTGAAAATTACTACCAACTTATTACTTATCTACAACACAAACGCCATTCAGTAAACATGAGAAATTCATCTCCTGTTTCAGTAATATTGTTCCTACCAATTTTGGAAATCGTAATTTTCAACCATGTTCTGAATTCGTTAAAAATATTTACACAATTTCGAAAATTTCCACTTGTCTCAAGTTTACCTTAAAAACAAAAGAATAAATTTTCCTTCAAAGTCATGCATCTGAAGTATTTTAGTACTGAAGACACATATATAAACAGCTTAAAGTATAAGTTTAATTCAAGTTTCAGGAAAATATTATCCATTAGTTACTTCAAACTGGTATAGGATAGATTCAATTATTTTTAACATTTATTTTCTGTTTTTCAATTCCAGTCAGGATCATAGGTAAATATTTATCATTAATTTATTCATAGCAATATTTATATTAGGCGAAAGTTTAACTTGACGCGCACATATTTTAGAATTATTGATGTAATTTATTAAACAAATCTATCCAATAACTTTTATTAAACTTTCTTTATTATACATAGTTTTTGAAATTTTATTTATAATTTTGTCAGTAGTTTGAATACTTCAAATGCATTTTTTATTCTACAAAATGAGTGAAGGCACTTAAAAAAGCATCCTTTACAATAAATATATGTGTTTACAAAAAAGAATATTCAAATCAATGTTTTTTTTTATCTAGCATATACACAATTAGAAATAGTGTGATGATTTTAAGTATACTAATTGTGATTTTTTTAAGCGTCTGTTTTTTTTAAACCGGAACCCTTTATACTGGGCATCGCTTATCCGGTTTATAGGGTTCCGATATAAATAGGGATGCTTATTTTGTTTAAAAAGTCAAATACATTTTACATCATTTTACATAACTTCAACAAAAAATGTGTGGTAGAAATTGACTTTGTTATGACCGTAGCTGAAACTGTAGCAGATTCATTTTGCTATTGTTTGAGGTCATAGTGGAAATATTGGTAAAGAGAAAGAATAAATAAGTAGGCAAAAAAAAAAAGGAAAAAATTTCATGGTTTAGATTTAATTGCATCTTTTTCAGAATCTCACTGGAAGAATGTCGTTATGGAAATAACTGTTTTAAACTGGTGCTTTCTCGCTTCATGTAAGGAAGGATCTGTGGGAAAAAAGATCAGTGACTTTTCAGCGTCGAATTTGTAAGAATATTTCGACAAATTTTAGCCTAAATCTAGTTTTAACTGGTATTTGACTCGGTTTAAATCCGTGCCTTGAGGTGATGCTGTTGAAAGTTGGATCATTCTTCTGTTTTACATGAGCACCCGAGCTACATTTCAACATTTAAGGTCGATTGAAAGCGTCTGTCTATTTGTTGGCCTCTTGCCTTTCCTTAACTCGTTGTGAAAGTTGAAAGTCTTACTGTCTTTCACAATTTTGCGTTTAATTTAAATTTATGTTTGTGACTTTGTCTATTTTTAAAATCTTTACGTTATACTTTGTGGAACATGGAGAGTTTTTTTTCTCTTCTTAAAAACATGCATCTTTTTAAAAGATTTTATGAAAAGTTTGTTTTTACAGACAACAAAAACTATTGTGATTTAAAAAAGTAAAAAAAAAGGTAAATGAAATTTAGAAAAACAATAATAATGAAGCCTAGGAAATAAAAAACACAATTTTGAACTAAGAAACGAATATATGTGAAATTTAAATAGTTCTGTTGTACTAATATTTCATTTTAGCGACGCAATATGGTACAAAAAAAGAACAATAAATTTTAAGAAAGTGAAAAGTAGTTCACCAAATGTGTATGTATGTGTGAAGAGATAGAGAGAGAGATAAAAAATATTGAGATATAATACAAGCAAAGCAATATATATATGCAAAACCATTACAACAGTTGAAAGCCAAAGAATAACTCCAGACACAAAAAGAAAACAAGAACCAACCGAAATGTGTGTGCTTAAACACAGATATACATGTAAGGCACCACGTCCCCATTACCAGAAGGACAAAGATGATGGTACCTGATTCGTTATTAGTTGTTCAAAACGTAAGCAATTATAAGTTGATAAAAATATTCAGATTTATATGCGTCAGAAAAAATGCACTTCATTTAAAGTAATTACAATCTTCCCATATAGACTTCCGAGAATCTTCATTATCGCAGGGTAGAATTGAAAAATGTATATTTTCATATTTGCCAACGTTTTAAACAAACAAAACACTGTCTGGAGAACTGTTAACAGAATAATTCATAAAATATATGTCAGAATACGAGTGATACATTACAATCACACATGAAACATATGCCTTTCACCTCATTGTAACAATTGTTAATATTACTTAAGTGCTCTACATAAGATATTATTGAAACTATTTGTTAAAACAAACTCATGGGTTTCTTTTTTAAACGTAATTTCAAGCTGTTTTAAAAACCAAGTAAAAGTTATAGCTTGAAATATTTAGCTCAATGTGATATGCTTATTCTGATAAACAGTATTTACCAGGAAAGTATTCTCAAAAGGTTAAAGTGGTATCCTTTACACATGAAGTTTTCACGGTAATTGTCTTTTCCGACCACTGGGATCATCGATTTGAATTGTAAAGTTAAAACATTACTTAACACACACAGCATGTTAGCAACCTTTCTTATCCCAAGTTTGAGGTCATTTTCAATCTATTACGACTAGCTCAAATTCAAATAATTATCACTTCGAAAACATTATGATCGGTGTCTGTGGTTATATTTTCATTTTAAAAATTTAAATAATTGATTCTGAACTTCCAAATGGAATATTTCAAGGGTCTCTTAAAATAAGCGTCGATCAAGAGTTTAATTTTAAGTGTTTTATTTTATGAATACCTTTTATAAAATAAGCTTTATCTGCCCATTTTCCCTTCAGATCTGATTTATAAAATTTATAAACATTTTCTTTGTGTATATTAATGTCAGCTTAGCAAGTACAAAAGTTTTTGAGATAATTTCTTACAAAAAGAACTAATCAAACAATTTAAACGATCTTTATTTTTATTAGCTACATATACTTTTCTTATATTTTAATGAATATGATTGTTAAGTGTGTGTGCGTGTTTTAAATGTACTGAATTTAACTTTTTTAATTGGTTTTGTACACATTTCAACAAAATTATTCATGTCAAAAATATTAAATACCCACGCATTTTTTTAACAACAAAATTTCAGAGAAGTCCTATAAAATTGCGTAGATGTATTAATGGGTACAATACATATATCACGAAGTCTGGAAAGATTTCCCAATCTTTTTTCAAAATACCATTGAAAACTTTCAATACACAGCAATTATTATAAATAGCTTAGAAATTGCCAGAGTGACAATAAAATTCAATGAGAAAGGAAAAAAGAATATTTTTGTTAATCTTATATTACTAGAAAACTTCATTGCTTTTGATCAGATTCTTTATAAGCAGATCAGGGGACTACCTCAAAGTGGTCCTGCCAGTAATTGTTTAGCTAATCAGTATTTTGATTTTTTTTTTAAATTGATCATATTGTTAGTGAATCTTACTTTCCTTATCGTTATATAGCTGATTTAATAGTTTTTGGTATAAACAGTGAATCCAAACCAAATATTACATTCTTCCCTGACTATCTCAACCTCCTAAAAAATAACGTTAACTCAAAAATGGTTGAATTCTTGAATTTAGTATCTTATTAACAATAATGTAGTCAGTAACATTTTTGACAAAATAGATACTTTAAAATTCCATGTAATTAAAATTCTTGTATGAAATAGTAATTTGTGCCTTTATCAATTTACAGAAATATTATTTTGAATTTTTTACTTAGAAATGATAACATATATAACTATCCAAAAAATACATAAATTCAATAATATCTAAAAAAAGTTATTCCAATTCCGCTTTGATCATGACTACCCTTTTAACTTTTTAAGAACTTATATTCCTCATAAATACATTAATGGTCTTGCTGCTTCTAAACACACAACAATAGAATCTCAAAGTCAGCATGTTACTGGTCTTGCTGTGAAGATTGTATTATAAGTCTCTCTCTCTCTCTTCTCAAAGTTTACATTTTTTCCACACACATCTTGAACATCTTACTATTTCAAAATTTCTAAATTTGTAACAGCCTATCAAATTTGATTGTCATCTCTATTGGCATTTATCTTTGCATGCTGGTTTAAAGGATATGTTTTTGGATTTTTAAATCAATGAATATTAGCTTTCCATTGATCTCAAGACTCTTGGCTCTCTTGAAAAAAGCCCTGTGAGCAGAACTTTCGTAATTTTTTTAAAAGAATCATTTTCTTAGAATATTTTTTTTTAGTTTTCTGCTTTGCGATTCTAGGAGAATTGGTTGTAGAATAGTAGTTGGTTGTTTTCTCAAACATTATGTGAGTTTTTATATATTTTACATTTATATGAGATAATATTTATTTTATTTGGATTTTCCTACCGAGTTGCAAACCGGAAGGTTGGCGCCTTCAAACTAGTTTAACCCCATTTATTCGGTCCTAAGTCCGAAATTGCTTTGTGACTCGCTAAGTCCTTTTTTGTATTTCTTTTATTGATTTGATCTTCTTTTTTCTTTTTATTATGTTAATTGTTGCTATGTTATTTGTTCTTATTTTATTTTGTTCTTGTTTTTGATATATTATATGAATTTATTTTATATTCGTTGATATTTTGAAATAGGATTTATATATATATTCGTATATATAATTGATTATTGTGATTGATAATATATATATATATATATATACATATATATATATATACTAGTTTAACCAGACTTATCGGTCCTAAGTCCCTGGTTGCACTTGGATATTTTATAAATTTTTATTTTATTTTATAATTTTTTAATTTTGTTTGAAAACGATGGAATTTTATCTTTTATATTCGCCATTGATATTTTGAAATAGGATTTAATATTATAAGATTCGTATATTTCAATTTTTTAATTGATTATTGTGATTGATTGTTAATTATTGATTTTATATATTTATATATATATATATATATTGTTTTATTTTTCTATAATTATTTTGTGATTTTTTTCTGCATTAAGAGTTTTGGGGGAGAGTTTGTCGCATAATATTTTGTGATTTTTTCTTACCATTAAGTTTGGGAGAGTTTGTTACATAATAGTAGTGATTAGTTTTATATATATATATATATATATAAGGCCCAAAAAACTAGGGGAGGGCACATGCATTTAACGAATTATTTCTTGTAAATACTTAAATGTTTTTTCTGATAACTAATAAAAGACAAAACATCCATTGTCTAAAGTGTAACAGAAAATAGAAGAAGAAAACTTTACTTGCAAATCAACGCTCCTGAAAGAAAAATGTATAAGTGGGGAAGCGTAATTTCGTAGAAGCTATTATTTTTCTTAGGGCCAGTGGTAAAATTGAACTTTTAGGCAGTTGTTTTGAGAAAACGGGACTGAAAAACGGCATGGCAGCATGATCTTCCAGAATCCAGGGCTTGACGTATTAACCTGACTCTGGAAACTGGACAAACACTAAGAACTGTAGGGGATGCGATTTTAGGAGCAATAAGTGTCATTGCAATACTGTGGAATCAATTCCAGTAATTCGGGCATATTTCAATGCGACAAGGACAAAGTCGCCAACGTGATACCGCCAGAAATAGCGACCGATATACACAGTCGAGTAACATTGATTTGATCACATATCATAAACCAGAATAATCACCTTTCGCATAGAGTACTGCAGTGCGATGTGCAGGTAGGGAGTTAATTAAGTTCTTGAAGGTGTTCACTGGGATGTTGTACCATGCCGACTAGAGTTCAGTGGCCAGCTACGCTAGATTTTGCAAGTGAGGATCTATGGAGTAAGCAACCTGATCAAGATGGCCCCATAGATTCTTTATTGGGTTTAAATGAGGAGAGTTGCGTAAACTCATCCAGTGCTATGTGAACCACGCATGTCCACTGCCAGCTGTATGACACTTCGCATTATCCTGCTGGTAGATGACATTATGCCGAGGAAAAACAATGGTTTATATATGTGCACTTGTATTGATTCATATTCCCTTCCACAATGATGAATTAACTCAGATAATGCTATGAAAACATTCCCCACACCCAATGATCCGCCTCCAGACTGGATCGTTTCGGCAATGGTTGCAAGGTGTTTGATTTCAGATGTTTCCCGTCGTATACGCCATGTGTCCGATACAACAATAGACGTGATCCATCGGAAGACACTACTTGTGATCCAGTGGATGCCCAGCTCTGGTACTGGTGGGCAAATTCCAGCCTTAGTTGCCGATAAACAGCTGTCAGCAAAGATGTATGAATCAGGCGTGTGGCTCCTTTGTTCATATGGGCGGTCAGTTGCTAAATATTAGCACACCTATTCTCTTGAAAGCATCTCCGTGGTCGTCTCTCACCTCTGTCATTTATGACCCATGATGCACTACGTTTTCCATGTCCTTGGAGCTAAGTCTGGTGAATAGAGGGGTTGTGAAAGCACGTAACTGCGAGTTTTGGCGAGGAACTCTTGGGACCAATTGGGATTGATGTGCTGGTGCGTTGTCATTCAGAACATACCAGTCGTGACTCTTCCCAAAATGAAGTCACTTACGGCGAATGGATTACATCAAATGACGTTTTTGAGAAATATGTAACCTCAGTGAAAGTATTTGGCGACGAATTTTTCGAACACATTCAGACACCAACACAACCTTTTTTTTGCGTTCCGTGAAGTCGAAGGTAGTCCAACGCGTCCATTGTCCACAATAGATTCTCTGCCATCTTTAAAACACCGATGTCATCTTCGATCTCGGCATGACAGATTCACCATAACCTTACTTAGCATTTCCAAAGTCACCATCAGTGTTTTACTCAAGCGTGTTAAGTGAATTCAGTGTTCAACGCTGTTCAAGAAAAGCCATCTTTCTTACATTGCCGAGCAAAGGTAACTAGATTCGGAAGTAACGGCTGCAAGTGTAGTTGGGTCATATGACATGCACTAAACCAACCTGGACAGGTAGAGGAGGGTTGGGAGAATCCACTTGAAGTGGTGTAACTTTAAATATTTACTTTGGTCATCAGCAATGGCACATTCCCAGGAGTTTTGGCTGGTACTACGCATACAGGCTTCGGAGAAATTTTTTGATGCAGGACATGTGCAACAAGACTAGTACGTTTCTTTAACTTTTTGTTATATAAGCATTGTTTTTATTTCTAAACAGAGATATATGAATTTTTTTTCTCTCTTCATACGCATTTTTGTTTAACGTAATACTGAAACTATTTCTTTAATTACGATTAAATACTGTCGGACCTCCGTTTTACGAGAGTATATTTTACGAATTTTCCGCTGGAACGAAGGGCATTTCACGATTTTCTTCGTTAAATAACCTCTAAATAGTGAAGCATTTTTTTTATACTTAAATAAATTTTCTGTTGTGACTCGATTCTTTTTCGTACTATTTTTAAACCTTTTCTGTATTTTTGTATGACGAAATGATAAAATTATTTAGAACAATTCGACATTGATTACAGTGTGAGGACAAATACGCCTGTAGGGAATTAATGTTACCAGAGTTGCACGTTATCTTTTAACTAATAGATCACAGTTGAAGCAAGAACTTTCTAAAAAAAATAAACTCATCTCTTCGGGTTTATTACAGAGAATTAATGAAGCAGTTTTTGATAATAAGGGCAATAAACTCTAAATGCAAGTAGAATGACGTAATAATAAATGCTAATTGTTTCATTATTTTATCAGACAACGAATAATGTTTCATTAAAAACTAAAAAAATGGTTATTCTATTTGACGAACTAAGTTTTGTTTTAACTTTTAGCTGTTTATTACTTCTCTGAAACTAATTTTTCTTATCTTATTCCTTCTCTATGTCGTCATTCCTCTGGCTAACTTCATTCAAAGGGGGAAAGAAAACTTAAACTGGAGCCTAAACAGGAGTTTTCAGAGAATGTGCCTTTGGCAGTAATTATAATTAAATGGGACGACCTTATTCGGTTCCAAATATTTCGATAAAGTTTCGCTCGAAATAAGGCAGTTTAATTTCATTAACATGAAAGGTTACAAGTTCAATGTAGGAAGTTCATTTCCAATATTTAATTAATAACAATCAAATCAGACCTGAAAAAGAAGTGTAAATGTAAAAGGAATGAAGCAAATGTAATTTTCTCCAAGGAACATATTTAATTAATGTGAATGTCTCTCACAAAAACACACAATAAAAAATTATCCAATTAATCTGCGTTTTTTTCTACAGATTAGAGTAAATTAGAGTTTAAAATTCAATAAAATGGATTCTTATATAATACCTATAGAGTAAATCTTCTGGAGTGAGTGAGTGGATATTAACGTGGCAATGTTCAGCTACACAAAAGCTTTTGGCGATGGACCTCGTAATTTTGAACCATGGTCAAGTGACGAGGACGACACTTGAGCTGCACCCTCTTTCCTAACTAGCACACCACACCAACGGGAAGACATTAGAACTCGATAGATTTAACGTCCATCTGCCCCTACACGGCGGGTCTTTAGTGATATTGGGCATGACATGTCGGCCATAATCCGATACCTTGACCACTGTGCTATCGCAGCCCTGTAAATATTCTGTAATTGGATTTAGAAAGAGACATAGAAAATATATTATAAAATCTGCAACAAGAATGCGCGTGTGTGTGTAATCAAAACTTTCAGAAAGAAAAAAAATCATTCTGTGGCTTGCGTGTCATTAGTTCGAACCTAGCACTGCTGAAGACCCACCTTGTAGAGGAGCGATGCATGAAACATTTGTCAAGAGCTCAAATGTCATCCCATTGGTATGGTGTGGTAGTTAGGAGAGGGGGAAGCCATCTCAGGTGTCATCCTCGTCCCTTGACTGTGGTTCAAAACTACGAGGTCCGTCTCCAAAAGCCCTCGAGTAACTGAAATATGTGCTGTTAATATTCTCTCTCTCACTCATTCAGAAAAAAACATTTGTCATATATTGTAAGTTGTTGATGTTCTCGTGTCCATGAATAAATGCAGCAGATATCACTAAATTCAATCGAAAGTTTTGATCACTGCCTCTGCTATTCTGGGAGCATCAGGGCTGTACAGGAGTTCCCGCAAAGAGTCCCTCAAAGGGACCATTCCCATTTTTAGTAACTTTGTTACGACGGTTGGGCATTCCAAGATGTGATTGGGCGTGAGTTGAAGATCTGGGCATTGTTTGCATTGAACATATAATCTTGTCTTGTCTGTGTGAATCTTCATGCCCTTAAGGTGTTCAGTTCTCAATCTGGCAATTGTGGATGTTATTCAGGGACAGTCAAATTTCGTAACTAGGGGTTTATTAAAAGTGTGATTCATAATTCTATGTTTGACTACTGCGTTAGCATCATCAAGTGTGATGGTGGTGCACTTATGTTCGATGTCTCTAGCTTCTTTGGCGAGGCTATATATATATATATATATATATATATATATATATATATATATATATATATATATATATCTGCACATTCATTACCCTCAATGTTGACATGTGCATCCATTGCAGGATACAGGATTTTCTTTTGTTGTGCAGCTCTTCTAGAAGGGTAATAATATCACAGGAGATGTTAGTTTCTCCGTTTCTTATGGCTTCTATAGCTGATTTAGAATCTGAGAAGATTACTAATCCTTCTGCAGAATCAATAACATGTGGGTCTTGTTGATATAACATAACGGCCTCTCTAATTGCCATGAGTTCACTTGTAAAGTTTGTGGCGATTATGCCTGTGTTAATTTTGTGTTTGTAGTTATTACCATCTGGGAGGAGTAGGATGATTCCGACACCTCCATTGCTGAGGGATCTGTCTGAGGAACCATCGGTGTAGGCGATTGCAAAGTTATCTTGAGAGAGTATTGCTATCGTTTACAGTCCTTTTTGTCTGAGAGTTACAGGATCTTTTTTTTAGGAACATGGCTGCAACATGGCTGCAACAATTCCAATTCGAAACAGGTGTTTTTGGTGGGTTTTTTGGAATGAGGGGCTCCTGAAGGAACTCCAAGAAGGAATGATCCAAATTGAGTTATTTTCTTATTTCACTATCAAGTTGGAGAGTCGAAGATCTTTTGAGCCTTGTAGAATGCTTCCATTTATCAAAACCTCTTCTAGAGATATGGTCCAAACCATATGAGCGTAGTTTATTAGTGATCTTGATAGTGGCAAGTTTGCGCCTGCTTTCTAGCGGAGGCAGTCCGCATTCTTGTTCGGCCTTTTCATTATTGGTTGATGACACTGCTCCAATAATAATTTTGGCAGCTCTGTGTTGTACAGAATCAAGTTTCCTCTTAACAGAAATAGAGGCCGGAGTCCAAATTGGGGTCGCATATTCTAAAGCCAGTCTGATAACAGACCAGTTTTGGAATATTGTATGTTATTTGTTCAATGTGAAATTTTCCTTAAAAAATAAATGTAACGAAGTTGAAAAAAATGAAAATATGAATAATGAGTCTGCGAGAATAATAAATAAATAAATATATTAGTTAGGCAGTACTTTCTTAAAAAAATTACACTATAAAATAATAAAATAATACATCAAAATTTCCCGTATGATTATTTTTTAGAATTCTGATACTTTTTTTTTTTTTATATTTTATTATTTTTTCATGAGTAATTTCAACTGATTACATATTATTTGCAGGCGATTCTAAGTTGAATACTGATGTCCTAGTAGCCAGATGGTCATGGTTTCAAAACCGTTATTTAAGTCGACTAGTGAGTTCGAGATTTGATTCTCTAAAGCAGAGTTGTCCAACACATGGCCCGCCAGTACATAAGTTGCGGCCCACCAACTCTTTAAAAAATTAAATAGCGGGTTTTTGAAGGGGAAATTTATATATATACTAGCTGGTATACCCGTTCTTCACACAGTTGAACTGAAAAATAAACAACACAGATTAAAGGATAAAGAAGTTTTTAATGAGTTAATTTTACGTGAATTGCAAATTAAACAAATTAAGCTTTTTGCATATCTCAGCTAAACAAAAAAAAAAGAAAGAAAAACACCTTTGTTAAATTTTAAGTATGTAGATCTGATAAAAAGGATTTTTTTAAATTTATAACTACCCGTAACACTTTTGAGGGTCGGGTTTTGCAAATACCTCCCTAAGCTGATCTCTGCTCACCAAAAGTAACATATAGTTAAAAGTTTTGTGTAATGAACGCTTAAAATAGTATAAATAATTTATATCTGAAAGTGTAATACATTAATATATTACTTTCTGTTTTATTTATTTTATGTTAAAATTGTAATATTCGCAAGCAACGCCGCCGTTTTTGAAATTATAATGGCGATTCAATAAAAAACATAAACGAAGTGTTAACGATAGAGTCAAGTTGGCAAATGTCTATCTAGTTTTATCGCTCGAGCTTTATTAGAGTTTTGTAAGACCCGCCGTGTAGGGGAGTGATGACCGTTAATACTTTATCCACCGCATTACGATTTACTGCAGTTTTATTCATACAATATTTTTTTTGGATCACTACATTGAAAATTAAGGGATATACATAAACAAAATACTCCACTTCGGGAAATCTAATCTTTTAGAGCTAATGAATTAATTAAAGATATTCCACTGTAAAATTAATTATGTACATCGTTCACTTAAAATAAAAATAAAAATCGTTTTCTAAGGTCTTCATTAATATACAAAAACATAAGACACTTAAATTTTGACATAAATCTTTTTTTCGGGACAAAAACAATAATCTTTGTTATGTGCTGACAACGCAATACCTGTCCCGCTGAAATACTCATCATAGAACCCGTACTGTCATATATCTTGGAAGAGTGGATTTCAAAGAATATTCCTGCAAAATTTTGGTAGAATATTCCTTCTGAGTTGGAGTGGTAGTTAAGAGAAGGGGGTGCCAGCACAGGTGTCATCCACGTAACTTGACCATGTTTCAAAATTACGTGGTCCGTTGCCAAATGCTCTTGTGCAGCTGAACAGTGCGACGTTAATATTCACTCACTCCAAAAAATACAGTACAGTAGTTATAACTATGTTTTACTTAAAAGTGCAATATCCGCCTATTCAATTAGAATTATAACGTTATAATTAACTACTAACCAGAAACAAACTATGCAAATATGTCCAAATGATGTAGTGTGAAAGACAAAGTTTATCTACTGTAAGTACCAGAGGCGATAAAAGTATTTATTTTGAAAAAAAAAGATCAAATTCTTGCTACCAAATTTGCATAACAAAATCATAAAAATCATTCAAATAAAGAGAGATTTATAACAATCTTTCCCTTCAAAACTTAGTTTTATTCTAAAATAAAAAAAATAGTTATTATGCACTTCACAGGAATTAATTAGAAGCGAGCGCCTTGCGTAGCCAAAACAAAAAATGTTTCTTCAGAAACAAAATATAGATATATGCTTTGGTGGGCTTTTTTGCAGCACACGCCAGAATTGCTTGCAGATGACCGAATTTTTACCTACTTACTTGACAAACATCGTTATATTTTGGACACTTCACACAATATCTTTATAAATTACAGCCTATGTGTTATTCTGATTTATAAGCTATATTACTGTAAAGTTTCATTAAAATCCATTCAGTTGTTTTTGCGTGTAAGACGGTCAAACATCCTCACAAACTTTCGCATTTATAATATATATCTGGATGTATAAATATACAATGTATTTGCATGTTACCTGTTCTTGTTTTAAAATAAATTATCTTTGATAATTGAAATGTCCTTAAGATTAAAATGTATTTATATTTTATCAAACAGTTACATTTGATTTTACTATAATAATTTATTTTAAAATAAATTCTGAATTGCATTATGCATATCCTTTACTATGGATGGTACATGATTCTTTGTGTGTGCGACTTTTATTTCTACTTCACCTTTTCTGTTTGGAATGCTCAAATACAATAGGCAGTCAGAGATGTTTTTTTTTAAGTTTAAAAAAATATTCAGGACGATTAAGATAAAGGGCAAAGTATACTTAATCGTTTGCGAATAACAGCTCAATCAAATTTCAACAATGAGTAACGAAAAATCAATTCAAAAGGAACACCGTAATTTTCAGGAAAATGACAACTGTATTATTTTAAACATTATTTGATCACTGCATAATTATGTCATATAAGCATTATTATATTATCTATGTCTGTATACACGAAAAATAATGAAAACAATGATAATAATTTCTTCTGTTTTAAATGTTCGCTCCAATAAGTGTTTTTTTTTGTCTCCAAATCTGATATAAAGCTACATATTTTTATGTGCGTTCCGCGAGATTATAATGTTTTTCCGAAGTTGCCCGCAAGATCATTATTTTGGCCACTCTTCTCTAAAGAACTGCAGTGTATTTATGGTCTGATTCCCAATAAATCTGTTGCAATTCGAATTTCTCCCATAAGTGTGTGTTTGCGTGTGGGGGGATATGTCGCCAGTTCAGTTGTCGTCTTCGTCATTTGAATGAGTTTGAAAATTACGAGATATGTTGCTAATAGTACTAGTGTAGCTTTAAAGTGTTAGATCACACGACACAAAAAATTGATATTATCAAAACGTTTTTCTTTTTAACATTGTATTCTCTTTCATATATTACATGACTTACTTTGAAAATGTTATATTGAAAAAAAAATTAAAAAACTCTTCCAAAAAACTTTTTTTTTTTGCTCATTTTCATTTTATTTTGGTATATTTAAGTCCAGTGAATATATAATATTATGTTTTTAAGCAGAAATTTTATACACTCTAAAATTCCACCCCAATTTTGAAGAAGGACACCTAGGGGTGGTAAGGAGCCTCCCACCTCTCTACCCCTTTCACCAACCGCACGAGAGGAATTACGGCTCGATGGCGATTTAGAGTAAGTACCCCCATGCCGCAAAGGCACTATACATTTATGAAAATCCATATCTTCTGTGGGATTCAAACCCAGTCTCTACGGCACCGCAGTCAGCATCGCTAACCACTATACCGGTTGGGCGACACTCGTTAGATAAAATGAATATTGTTTATCTCATAAAAAATTGAATTGAAAGAATTGTTGCAATTTATATTTTTATCCGATTTCCTTGGCACAATACTACTTTTATCTAACCATTTTCTTTCCTTTAATAACGCAATTTGCCCAAAGTGCCTCGTAAGATGGTTCAGAATTTTTCAAAAGATAGGTTTAGACGATTATGTTCCTTTTTATTTTTTAATTCCCTTAATTCCACACTAATTGTCCATATATTTATAAACCTCACTTAATGTTATTCCCCAGAACATTCTTCTCTCATATATAACTTCTACTGCAGAAAAGACATTCTGAAGATTCTTACTAAATCACACTGATTTTTTTATAGACTTCACTTTCTTTTCACATAATAATTTAATAATTGTTTTAATGATTGCTGGTTTATGCCTTAGAAATAGATACAGTTCCAAACGTATGCCCATGTACATGCATTGAACAGTTAAGCATTCCTCGAATATTTTTTCGTAATGTTAGAAGAATAAAAACGGCCATTTTGTGCGTAGATACATCTAAATATTATTTTATAGTATGATCTTTAAATTCGATTAAATTTGCATTAAGAATGTATTGAAAGAATAATATTATCATTAGCATCAGTTAGAATAAACATTTTCCCAATTTAAGTGATTTTTGTTATCAGAAATGTCCGCCACTTCCATATAATTTGCTTACATAGGGATATAAGTCTAGATACGACAGCTGAACTTAAACACCTTCGATGCATTATTTGTTACATTTTTATAAGTTTATTTTTTTAAGTTAGCTTTCTTTCAATACAACTTTTATTTAATTTACTTTTATGAAAACACGTTAACTTAATACAGTGGTTAGCTATTACAACGAGTGTAGTTGGATTAAACATGTAATACTATACAGCGTTACATTATTAGCTCGGCGCTTATCACATGAACTACAGTCCCTGGCCAAATTATTAGACGCACAATAAGATTTTATGAAAAATGTTAATTATCGGGTGATACTATACAGGTTTTTTGTATTCATCAGATACAGTGTGTGTTTTTTGGTTGACCATTTAATAATCTATTATTATCACAAATAAAACTTCATCATTAAAGAAAAAAATATGTATTTATTGGCTTTTGAAAGAAAACAGGAACAATTATAATTAAATATTAATATTTTGTTAAGCCACCTTTAGCCGCTATGAGAGCTTCAATTCTGCGCGGCATGCTATCAATACAAGACTGTACTGTCTCCTGCATTTGAGGAGGATGATTGTACACGTGAATTATTCTTTCTAAGAGCTGTGTTTTATTTGTAATCAAATCTTAAAGTCACTTCTCTTTTCATTAACTCCCAAATGTTTTCGATTGGGTTCATATCAGGGCTATTACCCGGCCAATCCAACAAAGGGATATTTTGTTCTACCAAAAAAGCTTTGATAGACCGAGCTGTATGTCAGGGAGCTCCATCTTGTATAAAAATGTATGGTTTTCCATTTAGAAACCATTTTTCCAGCTGCAGAATAAAGCGATTTTGCAAGACATCTTGTACTGGTCTTGCCGCATCATACCTTTAACCACGTCCAGACGTCCAGTACCCTTGCCACTGATGACTGACCAAATCATTATTTTTGTAGGGTGTTTCACAGTCCGAACAACACAGTCAGAATGAAATTTTTCTCCATCACGACGACGCACAAACTGAGTTTTGTTCTGCAAAATTTCAAATGTTCTTTAATCACTGAAGCAGACGTGCCAAAAATAAAAATAAATAATAAATAAACATTTCTGCTGTTCCTTCTGTAATAGAAAATGGTTAAACACTTTGTTTGTGAATAAATTATAACAACATACCCATCTCCAGAAGTACACATGTTTATCACGCCAGTGTTTGGCCCAATTCAGACGATTTGCTTTTGTTGCAGGGGATAACTTGGACTTCCTGGTGGGGCGGCAGGTCTTAAAATTTAAATCTTTTAATTTTCTTCGAACAGTGCGTTCAGAAGCATTCACATTAATATCTTGGAGTTCCGATTTTATCGCTTTTGTGGTAGCAAATCTGTTTTCAAGGCAAATTTTCTCAAAAGATCTTTCTGACCTTTGGGTGAAAATAGGCTTTCTGCCGCATTTTTTTCTTTCTTTTTGGGCTCAATTCTTCCCCTGACTCAATTTTCGTCTTTATGCATCGTACACTAGCTTCAGAAACTTTCAGCTTTCGTGATATTTCGCGGTTTGAAAACAATTTTGCATTCACAAGGGAACTTACTTCTGCTTTCTTACATAGTGAAAAATCGCCTTTTTTACCCATGCTGAAAGTGTACAAACTGATCATTTAAACACCGCACACGAAATAAACAAATAAGTGCATAAAATAAAACTGCTAAATTAACAAACAAAGCACATTAACCCACAGAAACACGTCCGCAAATGAAGCATGCGCGAACGCGACTCGAGCAGGTTTTTGACTTGTTTACGTTCGTGTGACAATTTATTAAATTTGTGTTGCCATGTGTGAAAAATAAATACAAATACAAAATATATGATAAATTTACTCATTTAAAATCCATTGGATATATGTTTAAATACGAAAGTATTGCATATAAATTTATATAAATAAATGAATTATTAAAAAGCAGGAGTGCGTCTAATAATAGGGTCAGGAACTGTACAAAATACTTCCTCTGACTTGAGTAAACTTATCAGAATATCTGTTGTCAATTAAGTGGCAAATATTATTTTTTATTATTTTGTAAATGAAATATTATTGTACCTTGAAGATGCTTAAATAAAAAAAAATATATCCTTCAGCCAAAAATGGGGAGTATCATGTAAAATGATTTATATTTGAGAATAAATTGGGAAGTCTCTTATGAAATTATAATTAAAAACAAATTCAGAACTAAAGAACCTATAAATAGCCATCAATAGAATGGAAAAACAAGTGGTTGCAAAAATTCCTCATTAACTTATACTTGAAATCGTCAATATGAAGCCGGATGAAGATTTATTTTTTCATCTTGCTATATCTCATCTCAGCCACTCATCAATTTGTTGCTCTATTTCTGTAAATTTTGAGGATACCCCCAATTTTGCAGCTTATATTGTTCTACTCAAGCATTATTGGTCTGAGACAATCCAGAAATATGCGATCATAGTAAGAGCTGGCATCATTTTGTTTATTTATTGATTAGTTAATTTATTAATGATACACTCGGAAGTTACATGAGGTATCTCGTAATTCTCAGTTACAATCAAGTGCCCGAAAATTACATTTAAGCTGGCACCCCAAATTCAAACTTTCATGTTACATAGCAGCAGAACTTCGAACAAATTTAAAGTTAATTAGCTCTACCTACATATGGGTTTTCGTCGAATCCATAATACAATGTTATGTGTTAAAACGATTCATTAACTAAATATTTCAAAATATATTTGGAAACCCATGTTTAAGACTTTTAATAGGCTAGAATTTTCAATACTGGTCATTATCATTAGGTGTAGATTGGGCACCTGGAGACTGTTTATTTTGTTCTCCTTTCCCCATTTTTGCAGGGAATTCGAAAAATTTTCATGACTTTTAAGCATTTTCCATAGCGATTAAAAAGACGCTTTGTGGTTTTAGGTTAATTAGGAGAGATTTTACAACTAAATATACCTAGAACGTCTGCTGATGTCATTTCCAAGGCAATTTATCGTTATAAATAGCTGTCGTTCAGCAAAAAATAGTTCACTATGAATATACCATTTGTAAAGCAAACTTCCGGAAGAGTAATATTACACATTTATTTTACCTTGAATTCAATGTTATTGGGTTCACAGCGGAAATGAGCCTGTTATTTTAAAATCGTTGTATCTAAGTGTTTCATTACATAGTGTTTGCTTATCAGCTCATAAAAGAAATTCATTCTACTTTTAAGGTTTCAAATACTCTGAAACGGTGATTCGTAGAAAAGGTCTAAGCCCTGATGAAATTGCTAATTTGTTGTGAGAGCTTTCTGAGAATGAACTGATGAGTGGTCTTGTTCTAATTTAGTATCCGATGAAGAATTAAGATAGAGAAAAAGAATATGAAGATAGTAAGGATTAAAACGATATCATTTCAGTAAATCTTGATATATATGTCGTTAGAAATGGGTCGGAATGGACCCCACATATCAGTAATGTTCCTGGCAAATTAGCTATTTGAAAGGTTTTTCGACTAAGAAGTGGTCCAACAAGCTTCGTGAAACATAATTTCAACGTCGTTTTTTATGATATGACGGATCATAATATATGATAATCACAGGAAATAATATTAAATAGTCTTAAAACTAAACCCTACTGAAGCACTTATTTAGTTATTACATTTATTGTATGCATTTAATTTCGCGGTTTCGAAAGGACGCCGGTGGACGTTTAAGTGTAATTAAAATCCTGGACGTTCTAGTGTTAACTGATTCTCGAATTATCGGCTATCTTGAAAAACATTATACAATCAGGAACATTAAAAATAGCGACCCAAGAAGAAAGCATCGGATTGAAATGATATTTAATACACATAATGACACAGATGAGAGATTCACTTGATCTCAAACACAAGACAATTAAACGAATACAGGGTGTGCAACGACACAAATACTGCGCAACTTCAGTAGCACGTTGGACCACCTCCAGCTGCAATACATGCCACCACACGGTCCGGCATTGAGTTGATTAGACACTTTATGTTGTCCAGAGGCAGATGGACCCACAAATTTTGAACAGCCAACTCTAAATCATGTACAGAGTGACACGATGGCATCTGTCGTTTTAGCTAATCCCACACGTGCTCTACAGGGGACCAATTGGGGGAGCGGGCTGGCCATGGAAGAGTCTTAAAATGACCTAGGAAGTCTAGAGCAACTCTTGATGTATGCGGACAAACAATACCTTGCTGGAAAATTGCCCTTGGGAGACCATTTAGGAAATGTCCTACATGGGGTCGAAGTATATCATCAACTTAAAGTTGGTCCATTAAGGTTCCATGCACCTCAATTAAAGTGGAACGGCTATCATAGGCTATGGCCCCCCAGACCATTACAACAGCTATTACACCATTAATTAGGCTTGGCACCACTGTAGACGCAGTTGCCGATGTTCCGATGTTAAATGGAGTGCACGGAAAGGGCGCTTGGATTTAAGATTTGCTTCTGCAAAGTGTCTGGAAATTGTTCGTGGAACAATTGCTGCGCCTACGTGTGCTCGTACATTTGAACGAGTCACTGTGGGGTCCACAAGTGCTTGCCGCACGATCTTTCGATCCTCTCTCCTCGTGGTCTTCCTCGTCGTTCCAGACCCGGTTTTCCGCGCATGGGTACCTTCTCGTGTCCACTGCTTCTAAGAATTTCTAACGGCACACTCCGAACTATCCACCTGGCCAGCAACACTGCGCGTCGACCAGTCTGCAGTTTTCATCCCCATGATCAGGTCTCTCTCATACTCGCTTAACTGTGAGAAATGTCTTCTAGCACGTTCACCTGGCATGTTTCGCTTTCCAAAGTATTCCTACAATCGGCGGGCAATTGTCTCGTTTATGAATCTTCGAATTTGCACTGGCTTATATAGCACCTTTTTCCTGATTGTAGCGCCTCCTCGGTGTGTATGAATATGCGTATTTGCACAAAACTTGAATCATTTGCATATCACATTACACTGTACTTATTTGCAAAGTTTCGCGATTGTACTTAACTTCCTTCTTGGGTCGCTATTTTCAACGTTCCTGAGTGTACGTTCTATCATGTCCCCACGTGCATTTCTCTTTATTTCATTAAGACTACATTCAAATTATATTTTATTTGAATACCTCGCCCTGATAAGAAACTGTCATGTATTTAAAGGAAAAAATAAACTATTTGAAAAATAAATTAAGGAATAGAAGTAGGAAAGTTGGGTAAATATAATAGAAGTGGAAATTCAGAAATCCACCACTAGAGAGCTGGAAGAATCGAAACCAAAACTTTGGGCTACTCCTTCACGTGAGGACAATTCGTCATGTTTTTATTCCCTGCCGTCATGACTATGCGATTGACTTTCTGCTTTTCATGGGTAAGCGCAATGCGTAATCCATTCATTCTAAACTATAATCTTTAGCCAATTATTATTCGAAATCTGAAATGTAACAATATCTGATTTGTACCGCCATGTGAACGTAGAATATCTTGTATGGCTTGATTCCCAACTTTTGGCACTAGCGGATTCAGATTAAATTGAAAACTGGAAGAGGTGAGTCTTTTCTTTGTTCTGATGAATTCCAAGCAAAAGTTTTGTTTTAAAATTCTTGATGTGTTCTATTCTAAATTTAAGTCTAATCATTTTAAAATAAAAACCTTAATTCTATTCTAACAAGAAGAGCAAATGGATAAAAGAGAAAAGAATAAAAATGTAGTAGCGAAGAATTGCTGAGGTCAGATAAGTCTTGCCAAAAGAAATTCAGGGGACATGAATGAAATCCTCCAATTAATTGAAATCATCTATTTAAAGGTTACAAGGCAAATAAATTTTATTATAATCTGTATTTGATATATTCTGGTTAAAGTAAGCTGCTCCATATATTTAATTGCTTTTAATATTGATTATTCATAGATTAAAAAACTAGTTACTAATTAAGTTTCGTTTGAATGATTCTTAATAATAATGAAGATGACTCGTCACTTTGTGTTTGTAGTGATCTTTTTCAATCACTCTTATTTTTATTTTTTTTCTTTAACCTAATGGATATTCTAACAGATTGAAACCTTTTTAAACTGCAAATTTACTAGATTGAAATTTTGTTAATCAATATTGGTAATTGCTTTCTGCTATATCATCATTTTGTCATTTTCTATTAATAAATTCTCTATCATACTCTTTTAACACTCGTTAGTAGAATATTCAGAGTAAATCAAGTGAAAAGGATTTCTTTTTCTAAATTTAACACAACACAAAATATATTTATTATTTTTCTAAATTTACAATAACAATAAAAAATGATTGTGAGTTACTAATTCTTTCGGAAAACTAAACCTATATATATTTTTGATAATTATTAATCAACTATGGGAAAATCAACTATTTTAGTTTTAATATAATAATAATGGTATCATTTTAATAATAAAACTTTAAGAAGATTAGTTCAGATTTTTATGAAGATTGTCAAACTTTTATCAATGGAACTTTGTTAGCTAAAAATAATTATCCTACCAATAATAAAAGAAAGGGTAGAATAAATTTTAAATCTTATCAAGAAGAAAAAAATAACTGAAATAATCTGAAGAATTTTAATGCACTGAATTTTTCTGCGCTTATACAAACAAAATTTATTTCCAGTTTTACAATTTTCTATTTTCAAAGATTATCGATTTCTTCAAAATTATTATAAAATTTCTATGCATACTTTGAAGGAATACTTCAAGTTTCAGATAATCCCTTTATTATATATTCTATTATTTGAGATATCCATTCTTTTACAATTCAGTAAATTTGATCCTTTGCTCTTGTTTTATAAATTTCCACAAGAAAGTTTCAAACATTCTAATTCTTAATCTAAAATGTAATTAAATTAACTTTGCAGTTAATCTTCAGAATTTATGTCTCCAGTTCAAAATGTAATATTTCCGAATATTTTTCAGGAGTTACTGAAATTAAATATTTAAATATGATGAAAATGTTCATACTTTTAATTCTTAGTGTGTTCAAATTAGTCCGAGTAAACATTTTTCCGTTTCACTAAATTTTGTTGGAATGTCATAAAATGATATACCAACAGCCAAAGTGTATTCTAAAAACATGTTAAAATTTATATTAATATTAAAACCAAGATATTTTTATCTAACATGTGTATGGACCGAAAAAGTTATTTATAGGAAACCCAATTGATATTATCCTTTGAATAAACAAATGTTTCAAACTTCTTTGGTCTCAAACGTTATCATGAAATTACATTGGGGAAGAACTATTCTTGTTGAGGATCATCTTCCCTCAATTTTTATAGATTAAAAAATAAAATTAAATAAATAAAAAATAAAAATAACATTAAATACTATTTACTGTAATTACAGCTTTAAAGGCAAACAAATGTCTCTAATTATTTGATGGGTACGATTTATTTATTCACTTTTTGTAAGTAAACATATATTTATCTTGATAATTGAATGATAAACTTGTAATTCAAGTATTAAGATGAATTAAGTAAATATTTTTGCATTAATTGCGAAGTAAATACTACCTAAATGGTGGCTAATGGGACTTTTAAGAAAAAAAATCATATTTGAAATAAAAATCAGATATTCTTACATGCTTTAATATTATTTATCTCTACATAATAAATATTTTTATTTTCATCTTTAAACAATTTTCATTACACGTTGAACGATGTTTATAGAAAATACAGAAAAAAAAATTATTCCCATCAGATTATTGAATCGTTTTTGTATGGTATAATAATATTTACTTTTCATTTAAAATGCTACTCCACTTTGTATGATATGTACAAACTGATGAACATATGGTAGCAATTATAACTACAATATGTACATCAGTTTGATATTTTTTTTTATGAAATTTAACTATTACTAATGTATTTTTTTGTAGAAATAAGATTTACTTCTAAAAAACCATTTATGTCTTATACCAAACATTTTTTTTACATTAAGCAAATTTCATTAATTTAAATTAGTCTCTTTAACTTCGTCTGAAAGTCTGAAATAATATTTAAACATGTTTTTTTTCAATAATTATAATTCGTTTACAAATCATTTTGAAATTTTAAACATGGTTTTGTGTACTTAATGCGTGATTGTTTGTATATCCTTAGATGCATTACCTCTAAAAATTTTTTAGATAATAGATATTAATAATTATCTTTAATTATTCGTTCTATAAATAAATACAAATCGATGAAAAACAATGTGAATTTAACAGAATAATTCATTAGACTTGATTATTCAGAGAGAATATAATTAAGTAATTGCCTACATAAGCAGAAACGGTGCTTTACTTCAAACAGAAGTATGAGAATTTATTTTCGAAATGAATGTAAATCAGTTTTAAAAATATATTAAAAGTTGTGAATAAACTTGAATATTACATGCAGTGAAACCAAAATAAACTAAGACTATATAAGTGAAAGTAAAAAAAAAAAAAAAGCTTACAAAGTAATAATAAAAATATATAAACAAATAAATAAATAAAAACAAAATAAGTAGCTTGAAAACTGGAAAGCTATTCTTGAATAGTGATTAATTTAAATAAATGATATATATAATTGAATGCGCACTCCTTACATTTGCATTATACAACATTGCGATTAATTTATTTTTCGTTTACATAGATAACAAACTTTTCCAATATGTGAGGAATTCCATACAGACTTGACAATGCTTTGCTCTGATGAAATTTAATATCGGAACTAAAATAATTTTTTTCAGGAAGAAAAATTATGGCTTGATTATACACATTAGGTTTTATTTTTTAAGCATATTTTACTTCTGCGTAGAAAACTATAACTTAAGGAATAGTTAGTCGATATTTTTATAAAAAAACCTAGTTTTTTAAAAAATGATTTGTTTCCTATTAGTTGAAAATACGCTTCTCAAAAGTGAAATTGCAACCCAAATAAATAATGGATATTTAGCATCCTTCAAATTTCAGAAGCGATAGTGGTGAGATGGATATGCAAATAATGAAATTTGCGCTCACACCTGATCGCCTGGTACTCATATACGGACTATAAAGGCTAGCAATCATCCCTTCTCACGAGCAACATTTGAGGTCTTGCGAATTTCGACAAAGCGTAGAACATGCCATCTTAGAAGTCAGGAAGCTCAATATTATCAATCAACGACCGGGAAACCCGGCCGTATTAATAAACTCCATGAACAAGGTTTGCCGCCTATTACAGTACCAAATTGTGTTGGGCACAGCGTGAGTGTCATCCAACTTTTTCCCACTCGATGGATTCAGGAAGGTCTACTTGCATGACGAAGAGAAAGCAGTGCACAGAGGTGCACGTCAGAGAAAACAGACGGGGGTGTTCGCGAGTTGATTATTCGAGACCTTTCCTCCACGGCAAGGGGCTTCGAAGTCAACTGCCTACATGAGTACTTGAAACTGTGTCTACCCAAACCCTCCGCAACATATTGCATGAACGTTTACAAACAGTTACGTGTCCCCGTACCAACAACAGGAGCACCGCTGATCACTCAATACAGAGATATACTTTTGTCGTCGAGTCATCGTCAACGTACCTGGATATGTAGTTGCATCCAATATTGTTTACAGATAAATATTGTTTCTTTCTGTGGAGGAATGACAACCATCGATGGGTATGACTGTGACCCGGAGAACAATACGAATCGACCTATTTCATTGAGTATCAAACCAGTCCTACACCACACATCTCGTTTTTTATTAGGGCGTGGGCACTGGACATCTCTGGTACTAATAGACAGCGGTTTGACAGCGGACCACTACGTCACACAAATTGCAGAACCGGTTATTCTGCCCTTGCTGCAGGGAGAACCCAACATGAGGTCCCAGCAAGACAACGCTACGCCTCATGTCACACGGCGAATGGATTTGCCATCCTTCTCTGGTCAGCAAACTCTCTTTATCTGAACACCATCGTCGCCTGTGGTACCTCAGTGAATGTGATATGAGCTAAGGACCATTAGGGCAAACCGGAGATGATCTGCGCGCAGTGGTCGATGTGGCTTGGCGAAGGTTACCTCAGTCAACCATTAATAGAACAATTAATAGAATTGAAACCAATACAGCTGTCCGCGTGGGCATATTAGATAATGAATAAATTGGTTTGTAAGGATTTTATTTGTCTGTTTTTTTTAATTATTTGCATATCCACCTCACCAATATAACTCCTGAAGTTTGTATGACGCTATGTGCTGGTTTTCTTGGTGTTGCGCTATCATTTTGGGGGTGTATAACAAGAAAGGAATCTGACTATTTGACTATTTTAATTTTTACTGCTTTTACTGTTTTCTTATAGTGATAATTATACAGATCTGAACACATCAACCCACGGAAAGTACACTATTTCAATAAGTTTCAAATTATAGTGCAATTCTTTTTTTACAAATAAAAATAAACCTGAAATTGTCTTATAAAACACCATTCGTACTCAGCTATGAAAATATGGTATATTTCAAAAATAAATTTATAGATTAAACACTTAATTTATTCGTCTTTTTATATAAACTGCTGTTTGTAAAAATGCAACATCATGAAGGAATAAAAATTAAATGAAATTTAATGCACACACATACTTGTATTAGAACGATTAAATAACGACGAAACGAATTAATACAATTAAATACGCTATGCACGTCACGCATGCGTGGTGGCTCTGAAACTTTACTATTTTACGCAACATCTTATAGTTGATATTTGCTGCAAAGTTCATTCAATGCTTATGATTCCGTCATAGCGTTGCATTATTTACAGACAGTTGTGTATATTGTAAATGAATTTTATTTAAAAGAATTAAATAAGGTGTTTTTTTACAAAAATCGCTAAACATATGTTTTATTTTTTAAAAAACTTATTTGTAATTTTCATTCCATGCCGGAAAGATCAACATCTTACCCCTTAAATCATTGTTTTTACTTCAATTTTTTATTTGTTGAAATGCATTAGTTTATTAAGGGTTCATATACCTTTTAAAATTTCCTGAAAATCGATTTTTTATTATTATTTTATTTTATAGAGTAAACCTTTCTGAGTGTTCTAAAAGAAACCGCATGCAGATATTCCCAATAGAACGGACGTTATTAAGAAAATAAAAAAGAGTAGAAAAGGCGATTTACATATTGTTTACATTTTGGCTCCAGGGTGACAGCTGTCATGTCGCTGGTGACAGCTGCATTTCTCTGTTTCTAATATTTTCATTCTAATTATTATCAAATGCTTGAATCTAAGCCTCAAATATTATTATTGTTGTTCTGAATATTAACTACAACTTCTACTAACTTTATAAACTTCTACTTCTACTTTGTTTTGATAAAGTGAATCTTGAATTTATACTCGCTCGTTTTTGATTTTCATACCGTATCTTATTCTAAGATAAGTTTTAGGAAAAGTATTATTTTTTTATAAACTTTTGAAGGATGAATTCGACTGAATCTGCTAAAAGACCATCTGGTAAACTTCCTAAGAAAAGGAAGTTTACTGGTAATATGCATACGAGATGCAAAGCTGTACACAGTACGGATGAATCACTAAACAACAGTGCATCTGGAAAAAAGATTCGGCTGCAAGATGTTGATTCATCTTTTATTGAACATGATGACTGTTTTGATGGCTATAGAGTGTTTGATAAAACTATCATGTTTACAAACATTCAAAACTTTGCTTCTTGCAAAAAATGTGGTGGTGATATTAAACTTTCAGAAAATTGTGTTAGAGTTTTGTCTAGTGTTTTTTCGATTGAATGCAAGAACTGTAAAGACTTGTGTTCGTTTAGAAATTCAAAAATGCTGGGTAAAAGAAAAAAATATTCCAGAAATAAACAGACGTTTTGTATACGCAATGAGGACAATTGGACAGGGTCATGCAGCAATGACAACTTTCTGTGGTGTCATGGACTTTCCTCCTCCAGTTGCTGAAAAATCCTATAATAACATTATAAACAAACTACAATTGTGTAGTAAAGAAGTCGCAGAAGCTTCAATGCAAAGTGCAGCTTTGGAAGAGGTAACTTTGACAAATTCTTCCGATATAATAATTAGTGGAGATGGAACATGGAAAACCCGTGGCTATTCTTCTCGTGTTGGTGTGTGTGCTGTTATAGGAGACAAAACAGGAAAGTGTATTGATGCGGAAGTGATGTCTTCTTTCTGTAAAGGATGTGATTCTTGGAAACGAAGAAAGGGGTCACCTGCTTACAAAAAGTGGAAAATTCTTCACGTTAAAGAATGTTTGAAAAACCACAATGGTTCAGCTGGCATGATGGAGACTGTGGGAATGGTTCGTATATTTCAGCATTCATTAAGTCATCGTTCTGTGAGATATACATCTTACATCGGGGATGGCGATTCCAAAACATTCTCATCTATTACTGCATCCAATCCGTATGGAGAAGATAACAGTTTCAAAAATTGAATGTGTTGGACATGTTCAAAAAAGAATGGGAACTCGTTTATGAAAATTAAAACAAAAGAGCTCCAAACTCAGTGATGGGAAGTCGATTGGGGGAAAGGGAAGGTTGACCGACAGAATGATCGACTTAATTACAACGTACTATGGAAATGCAATCCGACAAAATAAAACATGCCTGTCAGATATGCGAAAAGCTGTTTGGGCTGTATATTTCCATATACGTTCAAGCGACGAAGAACCATTGCACAGTTTTTGTCCCGTAGGTCCTAATTCTTGGTGTAAATATCAAAATCAAGTAGTAGAGGACAGTGTGGAAACTTTTAGACACAGTAACAAATTGCCAGTGACAGTAATGGATGCCATAAAACCTGTGTTTAATGATCTATCACAACCTAAACTTCTACAAAAATGTCTAGGGGGTAAAACCCAAAATAATAATGAATCCATTAACTCATTAATATGGAAATTATGCCCAAAAACTTTAGGTTGTGGTAGAAAGATTGTTGATATATCTACAAATGAGGCAATTGTCATTTTTAATGATGGCAATCAAGGCAGACTAAAAATTATGCAATCGCTTGGTCTGACTGTTGGTCAATTTGCACATAAATATGTTACACTTGTAGATATAAAAAGAATTCAGACTGCAAAAGTACATTTTAATCTCCGCACAAAAGAAGTACGACAGGCTAAAAGAATGCAATTTAAAACTACTTGTAAGAAATTAACTGAAAAAGAGGGAACATCATATGCATGTGGCGAATTTTAGCATTTTAGAATCATAGTAATACACTGCATTCATATCACAAGATGTTTAATATTTATAATAAGTAGTTGTTAAAATTAAGGTATTGATTGTTTTTAAGTAATATTTATAAATTTTTAACTTTATTTTGGAGAAATGAATCACTTTGTTGCATTTTGATTATTTTGTAGCTTTTGATATTGTTTCGATGCTTGTACTGCATTGGTATAATATATGTTTTTAGTTATAATAATTTTAATAAATTGAAGTTTATTGACTAAAAAAACTTCACATTAGTTTTAATTTAAATTTAGTTGTTGTTTGAGTAACCAGAATAATATATATATAAAACTGTGGTAAATTTTACGTTTGATGTCAATTTTCTCAGAACGTCATTTTTACTCATTACGCGCATGATATTTTCAAAACCGTGCCATGGAAAATGATAAATTTTTTACTGTAGATTCTGATCATATCTGTACTTAAAATAACAAACCAGTTTGAATTTTTAATGAAAAAATTTAAAATTACGAATAAAAAATAGCAAAAATTTTTTAAAAATTTTATAGTTAAATTTTAAATTGTTATAGTTTACTAAAATTTTTAAATCAGTGTTTCATGCTTCGTCATTTTAAAGATAACACAATTTCCAACACTGAGCAAAAATTTCATCAAAAAATATTGGTAACTTTTTTTATAAAGCTGCGCGTAATGCATATCACTTGCGAAAAGAAAACAAAAATTTCTTTTTGTAATTATCTAATTAAAAATTTATCCTAATTAGCAGTGTGTTTGTTGGTTATGTTTTAAGTAAAGTAATATATATTTGTTTATTCCTCCAAAATTTACATTCCAGGAAACAATAATAAAAAAATTATAGAGCTTTAAAGAGCTCATTATTTTTAACCATTTTCAAATTTTTAAAAGGTATGTAACCCCTTAAGTTACTTATTCTTTTACTGCATGAATTTCACTTTTTATCCTAAACAAGAAAAAAAATTGCGTATTTAATAAATAAAACATTTGTTAAGAAAAATAACCAGTTTTGTACTTAAAAAGCTTTTATTATTTAATTAGAGATACCTTATACGTGTGAATGTCTAAACATTGGTTTAGTTAATCACTCTTATGGGGGGAAAATATTCATTGTCACAAGGCGATTAAAATAAAAATAACGCTTTTGGTTGGTAAGGAACTAATGGCATATAAAACAGAAACGTTTACATGCTTTAAAGAAAATACCACTGGGTTATAAAAGCCATTACATTTCTCTAAGACGTTAAGAATAATTATAATGAAATAAAACGATGTAACTTATAAATGATGCATTCTGATTTAGATCCTGAAAAAAATATAATAGCATGTAAAGATTATTTTGGAAAATATATGACTGCATCCCTGCCTCCTTCAAAAGTGAAGTAATTGTCAATTGTACTTATACAAAAAATAACATGAGAGAAAGTCCATAAGTGGGTAAATAAAATTGATAATTAAGATCATTATTTCCTTTTTCTCCAAAAACATTTGATGAAGGATTAAATGAAAAATCAATCCTTCTTTAAAAAGATATTCAAAAAGTAAGTAATGTTCAAAAGTTTGTAATTTCATATAATTTTCTTCTGTAATGTAAGATAAAAGAGAAAAATGTTTGAAGATTTATTTTATGTTGCCTCATATTTTCCGTTTGATGATTTATTTTTAAGGCATTGCTAGTATATCTATATATTCTCAAATACCGAAAGTGATAGGATATTATCTAATATTGTTGGGGATATTTTGCTCGGCGAAATAGAAGCAACTCAGCGAAAAGCTGATTCAACAAGTAGTCAGAGCTTCCCGGATAAAATACCCATTCAAATTGCTTCTACAGCTGTCCTTAATTGAGAATGTGTTCCCAGATGCAATACTTTATACATTAACTGATCTTTCAATTGTGTCTGAAGCTCGAAGGATTCATGTCTCAAAATCTACGCTGACAAACGAATATGTCCAAAATGTTCCTCAAATGATAAATCAAGAATTTGGGCTAGGTAACATGGCTTATTTTTATTCTAGAATTTTTTATCATTGTTTAGATACACAAAGTTCATTAAACCTTGCCAATAATCCTTAAAAAGCCGAACATGAACATAACCAGTCAATGATTAGTTCATTATCACAACAGAGGACCGAGTCTGTGTTATGAAAAACTGTCCACACTCTTATGCAGACACCACCCGATTGCAAAAGGCCTTTTGTACAAATTGGATCCTTGACTTTGTTGGCTATATATATGTGTGTGTGTGTGTGTGCTACACTCAATCTCTACCATAATTACAGTCAGTTTTCTATTTCCGTATTCCATCAAAACCAACTTTCTCATTAATGTCCTGAAATATATGCCCGCTTTGATAACTGTTGATCTTCGGAATTTTGCTTATTTGATTAGCGCTTACATTATGCAGACGCATCTGGTATTATGAGTGGAAGCATCCAGTCACTTCATTATCCATGATAATAAATAATGCCTGAAATTGCATATTCATGGTACACGATTTCTCTATGGTTTGAGTAATGATGAAGTCCCTAATAATGTCCACTACTTCTAAGTCGAACTAAGATTCAAAAGTGAAATTTTGTTAAATCTCGTCATGCAGCTATATAATCGCATCAAATAACTTTTTCTACAAACCACTTGAGTGCAAGTGTAATATCGGGCAGTGAATTCCTAACGTTGTACATAAAATTATATTTTTGTAGTTTCGCATCATCAAAGCTCAGGTGAATCCCCCAGGGAAGGAAATTAGGCTTCAAAATACATTGTGGCAATTGGTATCTAGCTATATGGAGCTACACTAAATGTGATACCAGCTCCCAGGGAAGGCATTATGTCTGCAATGGTAATTATCAATCCACAGCCTTATTTGAAAGAAAAAAAGAAAGAAAAACATACACATAGATATATATATATTTCTATTTTTCCTTTCTTCCCACACGTCATGGGATATATATATATATATATGTGCATATGTGTTTACTACTTAAAAAAGAAACACTTCGCTATTGATAGTCTCTTAAATCACATATTTCATATGTTTTTACCTATTTTCAAGTACATAATTAATGAACCTTTATTAATATAATTCACAAAACAAACCTGTGTAATTTTAAGGATATCAATACCCTTCCTCCAAAGGCATCAATAGGACATTATGGAATTTTCTAGTAATTTACTTTTCTTAATGAAATTTATTTTTTCCCCTAAGATGCACTTCCTATGCATTATATTAATATCTTATTTTTCTTAAATTGACTTCATTGTTATACATTTAATGTCATTAATCGTAAGATTTATGCTTATAGGGAAAATATATTATTTTTACCTCATATATTAAATTCACAATTTTATCAAATTGTTGCGCTTTTGAAATGTTCTCAAGACACTGCACTGAAATAGTTGTATAGATTCACCATTTCAGGTAGTATTTTAAATCCTGGTTGTGTTACCCTTTACATTTTTTCAATTTGGATGTAAATAATGAACATATTTGCAGAATAAGCGTTTTTCTTGAATTGTTTTTATTGCAAATCTCAATGTCTTTTTTGCTCATTGTATTTTATCTCTCTCGATACTTCACTTTAAACCATAAGTAAATTATTTACTATTTTTTTTTAAAATTTAGTTCAATATTGTAACTAGAATTATATGCATACGTTTATAAAATATATTTTATTATAAATGTTTGTTATATATGTGCTGATAAAAAAAATCAAATAACTACTCAAAGAAACAGTAAATATTTTCTCCCTCTTTCTCTCTTTCTCTCTCTCTCATCAATATATCTTAAATTTCATCTAATTATTTTAAAATGTGAATGGAGATAAAAAGTACATAGAATTCAACAATCGAAAAATTGTTATATTTCCTTTTAGAACAAATTTGTCATTATTGTTAACACATTTTTTCTCAAATTCATTCATTTTAATAGAACGTTTGATTACAATTTTAATAATTGTATCATATCTTATTCATTGTATTTATTCTTTAAATTTCTACAATTCAGTTTTTGGTGCCGTTGGTTGAGTTCGAATAACAGACAGAGATGGAGATGGTACCTACGTTTGTATTACAGAAAATAAATATTTACATTTAAAATTTACACTTAAAAACTAGTAATGCGGATAAATGAAAATTACATCTTTGAAGGTGCTGCGGATTGATGCGGACAAGACCTTTCGTCTGTCCGTTGCGCTTTCTGTTTACAGAAAGTCCAGGTACGGGGTTAAAAAGTTTCAGTTGGGGTAGGAAGGCGAGGAAGTATGGCGTGCTCAGTTACAGTTAAGTGAGGAGTGTAGGAAACATAATCACCGTATAACCACATAATCCGTCCGTCTTTGGTTCTCACAGTTGCAACTCGAACTAGTCCGTCGATGCCTGGAGGCACTTCAAGAACTCGAGCATTTGGCGATGTACCAGGATGACCCTCCTCTTTATCAATACGATCTCATCTTCCTTCAAGTTTGGTTGTGTGTCCTGCCATTTCTTGCAAGGTTGTAAGGAAGAGAAAAAGTCGGAGCTCCATTTCTTCCAAAAGCCGCGTTTGATATTATGTAGCAACTCCCAACGATCTCTGTGGTTGGAGGTTGAAGGAAGCTCCTCAGTAACTGAAAGAAGAACATCACCTGTAAGAAAATGGGATGGTGTGAGTGTAGATATGCATTCTATATCAGAGTCATTAACGTATGAGAGAGGCCTGGAATTTAGTAATACTTCGATTTGTGTGAGAAAGGTTGTTAACTCTTCAAAAGTTAATATGGTTTCTCCCAGCACTCACTTCAGATGAAATTTGACGGATCGAATTCCTGATTCCCAAATACCTCCAAAATGTGGTGATGAGGGTGAAATAAACTGCCAACCTGCTGAAGATTAGGATAGATAGTAAGAGATGGCTGCATCAGTTGATAAAGAAAGCCATAACTTTCTTATTTTGTCAAGTTTTAGACGAGCTCCAACAAAATTAATTCCATTGTCACTATAAATGTGGTGGGGAGCACCACGATGAACACTAAAATGACGAACTGCAGCTATGAAGGAATATGTTGTTAATTATCCGACTGCTTCAATATGAACAGCGTTAGTTGCTAAGCATACAAATAAAGCAATGTAATCCTTTGTAGATTTAGTCACTCTAACCTTTGTAGCATTTAATCAGTACAGGACCAGTATAATCAATACCGCAACTGAAGAAAGATCTGTCCAGCGTGACACGGTGTTTTGGTAAATTGCCCATAAGTTGTGGTATTGTGGTGGATGTTTTGAATTTGTTATACTTCAAGCATTTTCTAATACATTTGTTAATTAATTTTTTACTTCCTACGAGCCAATGGAATTTTGTCTAAGAACGTGATCTAACAAAGGCGGCCTGACATATAACTGAGCGATGTGTTGTTCTTTGTTAAGGAGTTCACAAATAGTGGGCTGAGAACGAAGTATGATAGGATGCTTGGAATTGAATCGAAGCTGGCAATTTTGCAATCTTCCTCCTACCTGTACTAAACCATGTTCATCTGTGAATGGATGGAGGGAACGTAATAGACTTTTGGGTGGCAGAAAAATCTGTTTCTTAATGCTTTGTATTTCTTCCTGAAAGTGGATGCCTCGAACCTAACGAATGATGGTTTCATCAGTGGTTTTGGTTTCCGAAAAGGTAAGGAAAGTAGAATTAATATGGGATGAACTAATCGATGATCTTTGAGATGATGCAATCGTTTTACAGTTTTTAATAAATCTTTGTCAATAAACAAAAATGCGAATTATTTTGGTAAGTGAAGAGTTGTGTTCGAATAAATCATGAATTACAACGTTTGATGTGTGAGTAAACAGATTAAAGATGGAGTCTGATTTTTCCTCCGCTTTTATGCCATCTGAAGCCACATGGAAACTGGATTCAGCCTTAGGTCAAAAATCTTGTAATTAATTGTCAGTATTTGTACCGTTAATGTGAAGATTTAACAGTGAATTTGAATTTAAAAGTTCAGTTAATTTGCCGGAATCCAAGAATGGAATTTTGGGCAATTAAAATACTTTGAGAGCAAGTAATTTGCCCAGGAAGCAAAATAGAAAAAAAGTAATCCGATCCGAGAATGATCTCAATATCTTTTGGGATAAAAAATTTTGGATCCGCTAAACATGCATTTTTCAAATGAGAAAAATGTGATTCATTTATTTTTTTTTCTTTCGGTAACGGAGCAGTTAGTTTTTCCAAAATGTATGCTTTAACTGGTAGTTTTACCTTGGGATTATGTAACGATACTAAATCTATTTCGACACACCTTTTAGTAATCGTGATTTTAGAATATTGTAATCCTTTTACTTTAAATCCAGCTTTTTTTTTTCTTTTCAGGCCTATCAGTTTCAAATATTTTTCAGAAATAAATGTTGATTCACTTCCGCTGTCCGTCATAACTCGATCTTGACAGTTCTCCTCCAAGATATTTTTAATATAAATGCTTATAGTTGGTAATAAAAAAAATATTCTGATATAGATTTAACGGAAGTTATAACTTCTTTGCTTTGATTAGTATCATTTTCTGTCTGGTTTTGACCTTCGACCAGATGAGATTTATTCGTTGACATTGCATAATTTTTAAAATTATTATCGTGTAACAGTGAATGATGCTTTTTCTTACAAAATTGGAAAGTAAAAGTTGAATTTCAATGTGACTCAGTATGCTTATCAGATAAACAGTTCATACATAATATTTGTTTATTAACAGATTGTTTACACTCTTTAAAAAAATTTCTTTAAATTTAGATCATTGGAACACAAGATGATTCCTTTTACAACAAGAACATTTTAAAGTAATGCTAAATTTCGATTTACTAATATAAGATTGTTTTTCATAAGTAACACTCTTTCATTATAAAGTTCCAAGTATGTACATCTGTTATTTAAAAATTCTTCAAATGTGGGAAAATCAATATCATTTGAGAATTTGCGCCCATTCCTGGCACGTTTTAGCATCAACACACATTTTGTAACAAAATGTAAATCAACAAGACATCTCTAGACTCTGCTTCAGTATCAATAGATTTAAGACCTCTAATTACTTCGTCGAAAGTATCTGCTATGTTGCGTAAGTTCTTAGAGTTAGTATCATTAAAAGAAGGTGGTTCCATTAATGTTTTATTAAGTGAAAAAAATGATTTGCTTTTTTTTATCATAGCGAGCTAATAATTTTTTCCAACCCTCGTTATGAGCAGTTTCAGTAATAGTAATATACTTAATTATGTTTTCTGGTTCTGACAGCAATAAACCTCTAAGACAGTGTTTCTCAAAGTGTGGGGTGCGAGCATATCGAAAATTTAAATTTTTTTAAAAAAAAAAATAACCGGAAAGATAAGTAAAACAAAATATCTTCTACCATAATTAAAAAAAATACACAGCAAAATTTATATAATTCATGCTTATCATCTGGCGTTTTCCCGCCAACAAATAGCTATATTTGATTCCAAAAACAAATTAAAGAAAAAAAAAACATTTTGTTTATTTTGCTGAATTGCCTCATTGAGAGATTTTTTTTTTACGTTTTAACATAAAATATCACTCGTTAAAAGAAAAACGAAACCCAGATCCTGAGAAAATTCTGAGATAATCAATTCATCACTGTAATTATTATTGAAATACTGCACATTAGTAGTAGAAAAAGAAAAAAAGACATGATTCACTTTTCAGCCAGGCTGCATAATACATTTGCCAATCATTTGATTGGCCCTCAAACTTACTGGGATGGCTAGTTCTACATTAGCTCCGTCCCATCTTTTATGTGTTTGTTTTTTGCTTAGAAAAATTGTAAATAATAAAGAGTTTTACGATATTTGGAAAATAATTGATTGATTTAAAGGGTTATTTGGCCTTGATTTATATTTTTAAGAATATTCAAAAACATATAATGCATAGTGAAAAACGACATAATCCTTTTTAGATCATCCGTAATTTTTTCTGAATACACTTTTAACCCGGGAGAGGGGGTGGGGGACATCTGTAATATCTATTGAATGAAGTTGAAACTTCATCAAGCAAAAGAAGAACCTGCTGAATGAATGCATATTATTCAAGATTGAGAAACGCCATGAACATGAAACGAAAGGAAACTTTTCAAATGCTTCCTAAAGAACTCGTTCAACTTAAAATATGAAGCCATAAGTGTATCACAAGTTTCAGTACGCCTTGTTAAAAAGATACAATAAAGAAAAAGTTCAACTTGCTATATTTGTTGATCACCAAAGGTGTCACGAGCTCGAGCCCAGTACCACTAAAGATCCGCCATGTAGAGGAGAGATGCACGTTAAATCTGTCGAGAGCTCAAACGTCCTCTTGTTGGTGTGATGTGGTAGTTAAAAGAGGCCAGCTCAAGTATCGCCCTCGTCACTTGACCATGGTTCAAAATTACGAGGTCCGTCTCCAAAGGCCCTCGTGTAGCTGAACAGCGCGACGTTAATATTAACTCACTCTATCATAGAAGCTCATTAAAAGTACAGTAACTTGGAAAAAAATATGACAGCTTTTCCAGCAAACAACATTTCTGTAATATTAGGGAAAAGTGTCTCTGATTTGCGTCCTTTTTTAAGGTCTTGCACTTTTGAATAATTTTTGTTCAGTTTTATGGAATTTTTTCTCAAATTTTCAAAGAAACATTTAATAGTCCGTGAAAGCCGGTAAGTATACTTTCTCTTAATTAAATTATTCACTGGAATTTTTTTTTTCCGATTTGTATCGTGTACAGTAAAAATAATTATAAACAAATGATTGGAATCACTGAGTCCCCCGCACTACCATTAGCGTTACTATCGAGTGCGTGCCTGCTCCTGGGGGTTAAAACATTTTGAAGTCTTCTCGCTTTAAATATTAAAAAGTAACAAAATTATTCTTCATCGGAATTTTATGCAATTTTTCATTATTTAACATTAAGTCTAAATGATAATTCTGTGAGGTTTAAAATTATAGTTCTTTTAAACAGTTATTTACAATTATTGCATTTATCTAAAAAAATCATTTTACATTTTTGTATAAAATGTCGAGCAAGCAGTTTTACTCTCCTTACAGTTCAGCTATTATATCAAGAATAATGTTTTATTTTTTTTAAAAAATGAACTCGTCCGAAGAGCCGGTGTTTCAGCCGTATACATTTAATTTAAAAGTTTCGTAATACTAAATTAGGAACAAGTTTAGTAATTATTAAGGACTTTCTTGGGCTTGTCTTGTAAAGGAAATATTTTCAAAGGAAGGTTTAATAACAGAAATTGACACTCTGAGATATTTTCTATATTTATCTGAGATGTATACTCTGAGACTTCAAAGCAGCCACCGCATAAAATTCGGTTTAACAAAAGTAGGATGTTGAAAATGGTAATAGTATACGAAGTGCTTTTGTTTTCAGTACAGAGTGTACATCATCCACCTCTACCCAAAATTCGAAGTGCGTAGTTTTACAAAATTGCCTTTTATTTTTTCGATGGATGTGGAATCTATGGAGATTTCTTCTTCGGAAGTTGAGAGCCATTCTAGAGTATCTTGAAATAGATCCCTAATCCACTCGTAACTTGCTACCAAGCTATCCTCATCCAGAAAATCCTTTTTAAAATTCTTTGCCAACATAGCTAAATGATTTTACATGTTTTAAAAACAACTTTCACATGTTGTTCTTCAGATTTGTAAGTTTTAACACATAACGATTTGGGGCTTTTTTCCCATCATTTACTTCAGTAGTGGTAAATCCAAAACTTAAGTATTTTAGAGAATATTGCCTTGATTTAATTTTCGGAACCATGCTCGTCTGTGTGCTTGTTGATCCTTTATTATCATCGAATGTTTGTTTACGACTTAAAAATGTATGTATGGTTTTGATTTAATCTACTGCCGTAAATACTTAAATACCGTGAATTACAATTAACGTGTAAATTAAAAAAAATCTACATTGAAGCTAGATTCGGTAGCTATAGAAGTGTCGAGTCGACCAATACTGACCGGGATTGTACGAGGAAAAGCATTCTTACATGTTTTGCGCAGACGTCCGATTGGGTTGCACAGACTCACGTAAACATACCCTCTAATGCCAGATGTGATAGATATGATAGAGAACAACATATACTAGACTATTTTTTTAATGACATTTGTACTTGAGAAATGGATGCTGAAGGAAATAAATCTCTAATTAAATATATCATTTTGCGATCTGTTCCAATTTAAAAATTAGAGAAAGAAAATAATATAATTATAAGTAAGTAATATATATATTTAAGTAATTTTCTTAAAATATATACACTGCTCAAAACAGTTAAAGGATATTGTAAGTTTTATATATAATAAAGATATAAGCGAATTTTTTTTTGCCGAAAATAGAAGAAGAGAATCACAAATGCAAATTTTTCTGATTTTAAAACTGTGCAGTATGCTAATTTAGAGTTCGACATGAAAAACGTTGCTTCAGCGGCAGCGAATGAAATGTGACTTTAAACTGAAATGAAGACAAGGATGATCGGCATTCAGTGACTGTTTTGTTTCGATGAGTACGATGTCTCAGCGAAGTCATTTAACCGATTCAGAAGCTTGGAGAGTTGTATTTAGGTTAGAAGGGGGCCAAACTCAAGCCGAAGTAGCGCAAGCCATTGGAGTGTCACAAAGTGTGTTTTCCAGGATCTGGAACCGTTTCTTGGAGACTGGAAGTGCAGGCCTAAGACCAATACAAGGTCGTAGATGGGCAACAACGCCCAATGAAGATCGTTATTTAGTGTAAACGGCTCGGAGACTCCGAAATATAAACGCTACTTTTCTCCAACAACACCTTCTCTCGGCTACTGGTACCACGGTTTCAACTCAGATTGTCCGAAACCGGCTTCATGGTGTAGGTCTGTATGATCGCCGTTTTCTGTTCATCCGAATAATAGGCGTATTTTCATCTGGAGGGAGTGTGGCAGTAGGAATAATCCTGCGTCCGTGCACGAAAGTGTGGGATTTGGCGGTGGGGGAGTGTTGGTGTATGGTAACATCTCCATTGACGGGGACACAGACCTCTACATCATTCGAGATGGAGCTCTGACTGCTCGCCGATATAGTGATGAGATCCTCAGACCTATTGTAGTCCGTTACGCTGCAGCAATCGGAGATGACTTCATTTAAATGGACGATAACTGCAGGCCACATCGTGCTAACCTGGTGGAGAATTTCTTTTTCGAGGAAGAAATCGTACGAATGGAATGGCCAGCGAGTTTAACCAGACATAAATCCAATAGAGAACGTTTGGGACGCTCTAGGAAGACGAGTTGCTGGCCGCCAACCACCCCCACAAACTCTCCAAGAACTGGAAAAAGCTCTTCTGGAAGAGTGTGGGACAGAATACCCCAACTCGTGATTAATAGCCTCATTGACTCCATGCCTCAAAGGTGCTCAGCGTTGCTGGCCGTCCGTGGAAACCATACTTCCTACTGAAAATGATTTTCTTTGAAGAAAACACCTTTTCTTATTCTTTTTTTTCTCATAAGCACAAATTGTGTTTTTTTTTTCCTTTTGTACACAAATGCATGTTTTTCTGCCAAATATGTGTAATTTATTCTCATATAACCTACTACGCCTGTCGACCATGTATCAATCAGCTGAAAAAGTTTCCCAGCCCCAAGATCCACCTAAAAACGCAATATCCTTTAATTATTTTGAGCAGTATATATTACTTAAAAGTTACATATACAAAATTTAATATACTTATAGTATTAATTTGCTCGGTTTATAATTAAGATCCTATTGTAACTTTAGCGTCTCTCTCAAAGTGCATATTTATTGCAGCACATATTATACATTGTTGTACAGGGGGGGGCGACAAAAATTAAGATTGAAAATTGGGTCACCAGTATTGAAAGTTTGAGAAACACTGCTCTAAGATATTGAAATTTTTGTATATTTGATAAGCACATATTATCATGCACTAATGATACATATAAATTTTCAAATGAAAGCTAATCACTTTAATCCCCAAAAAAACGTTCAATATTAATATTTGGTAACTTAAAATTGCTAGACTTCATAATTGAGATATTTTCAAAAACATCAGAATTTTCATTATTTACATTTGTTCACACAGATAAATTTTCTAAGATAATATGTAGCTTCGCTTTGGTCTCGTAATATTTTGTTTCTAATTCTTCCATTTCCGAGGATTCGATAGATAAAACAGCATCCGCTTTATCAAATTCCGTATAAGTTATTTTAAGTTTTCTAACGTGTTGCGTATATCATTTTTGTCAAAAGTTTGATCATCTTTATCAATGAAATTTTAATTCTTGTAAGTGCAGCCTTCGCTTTGCCGCGAAACACTGTAGCCGTTTCGGCGTCCATTAATTGATAAAACGAAATATGGACGGAATGAATCAGTAAGAGAAACCAAAACCAAACTTTGAATGAAAATATTAAATAGTACTTATCTCTTGTTTCTCTGAATCGATGATGACGATCTCGTCGGTGCCTCCAAATGGTGCCGTTGGTTGAGTTCTAATAACAGCCAGAGATGGAGATGGTACATATGTTTATATTACAGAAAATAAATATTTACATTTAAAAAAAATTCACTTAAAAAGTAGTACTGCGGGTAAATGAAAATTACACCTTTGAAGGTGCTGCGGATTGATGCGGACAAGACCTTGAGTCTGTCCGTTGCGTTTTCTGTTTACAGAAAGTCTCGGTACGGAGTTCAAAAGTTTCAGTTGGGGTAGGAAGGCGGGGAAGTATGGCGCACTCAGTTACAGTTAAGTGAGGAGCGTAGGAAACAGTTTTATTTCCTGATTATTACGATGCATGATTAAAATAAGTATTCTACTTTTCTTTTCATTGTCTGAAAAATAAACTTTTTGAAGACAGTTTTTTTAAACACAATATGAAGATTTTATTTTTTAAATTTTATATCAATCAGAGAAGAAATTAATTAAAAAATATTATTACAAGAGAGAATTGCTTAATAAGTATCTGAATTTCGTAAATATTTTCCACGATCCACGACATTTATAAATGCTCCTAAATAAAAGGGAATTCACTTAATTCAACAAACTTATGTTGCCAAGTGTTATAAATGTTCTACATTCCACGAAATTACCCAGAACAAAAGCATTTTTTTTTTAGTTTTTCTCCAAAATGAAAGTTTTATTATCTCAAAGGAATAATCTCAACAACCCGTGAAATCAGATTTTGACCTCCAAACGTAAAGTACCCCAGAAAATCTCATGAAAATGAAAAGGTAACAAAATTAATCAACATGTCGTCTTAGCAAAATGTACTCTGTAGAAAAACATTCTTATTCAAAATTAAATTAGAAAGAATAAAGCCTTCGAAATAATTAAAAAAATATTTTATTTTAAGTTTGATTAAACTACTTCTCCTTAAACTGGATATTTATGCTATGTTAGATAAATCATTTTACAACTTTAAAGAAAAAAAGTGACCCTTTTTTAATATAATAATCCCTCGAGATAATTAATGCAATGTTCAAAAGTATTATAACATTGTATAACAATATCTTATTTACAATATCAACATTTGTTTTCCAGCTATGTTACTCTTTGAACAAAGCAAACGCGAATTGATATAATGGAAAGAAGCCAATCACAAATCCTCATCTGAGTACTTCTAATAAAATGGAACAAATTATGTTAAAAGAACATCTAAATTGGGAACAAAGTCCCGGTACAAAGGGCGTTAATTGTTTCCTTACTGAAGAGCAAGTTACTCTGAGCAATATTCTCACTAATTGAAGTGGTTGAACCGTCAGCGAAACGGCTTCTTTTTGCTTTTATAAACACGTTCCATATTTTCTAAAATTAATTTCTTTACTTGTGGCTCCACCTATTTGTCGGCATTCCTTAACTAACTTCCGGCGGAGTAAAAATAGTCGCGCAATAAATTAGAATTTTCAGAAAGCCCACGCCTCTGGCAGCAATTATAATTAAAAATGTTACGTAATTGTATCGGAGGGAAGAATGAACGCTGCCATTTGGGGCTAGTTTCCCGCTAAATAAAGTGATTTAATTTCGTTTATTTGACTAGCAGAACTGCCTGGAACGACAGTTTCGAAACTCCATTTTCGGGCATCCAATTATTTGCTTTCCTTTCTGAATATCAAAGAAGTGTAGTTTGGTTACAGAAGGAGAAAGTTTTCCAGATTCGTTTATTTTTAATACTTTCATCTTTATAGTTCATAGAAGTTTTTTAATGCAATTTCGTTCCTTAATAATGAACTCTAGATCTACTTAATTCTCGTGCTAACTCGTTAACTATGATGATGCGATCAAAAGGCCTAGCGAGTAATTAAGAAGATGGACATATTTTTAGTGTGTAATTTATTAATTTTAAAATAACATCTCCGAATTTCCTATAAAAGTATTATTAAAAGAAAAACTATTTTTATTTTATAATTTGCAACACTTTACTGTATCCTGACAATAAATACTATGAACTACTATAAGGAGAGTGTAAATAATTTAACTTTTTTTTTTCATTGTTGTGAAATTTTGTGGCTGATAACTTTGTGAAAACTTGTTTAGTTAATTGAGTTAGAGGATACAGTGAATGACACTTTTTTAAAAGACTTAAGTAATTGAAAACAATTAGATTAAACTTAAATACGTTGCTTAAAATGTTTAATACCTTGTTAGTATTTTATAGATAATTTATAACATATATCACACATGCGTACATATTATCATTTACTGCATATTTGCTTAAAAATTTATCGTATACATGCCAATTCTAAATGTACACATTTTAGAAATATATACATTAAAAAAACATGCAGATCTTTAATATTTATACAATTTTCAATTGCATTAGAGTAGGGGCTACTAAAGGTAAAATCAGAATGTGGAATTAATAGCACGAACAGTTTAAAATATTCTTGCATTTTGAATTTTCAGTCAGTTTTTTTTGTCCAAAAAATTAATGAAGATTACTACAGTAAAGGAAACATATTACATACATTTTATTTTTTTAAACTTTACATTTATTGTAATAACACATGCAAGAGAAACATTTTCTGCGGTTAACTGATTTCTTCCAAATTAACGAAATGGAAATTAATTGAAAGAAATTAATTCAATGTATCATTTTAAAAAGCAGTTATATATATATATATATATATATATATATATATATATATATATATATATATATATATATATATATGCATGTATTCCGTTTATATATAATAATGAATCTTGCACACATACACACGTTGCAGAAATATTTTCATAAATCTGCCTTATTTGCTTAAAAATGTACATGTATACTTTAGAAAATTAAACAAAATTTTAGAAAATTGAATTTTTATTTTATCACATACATCAGTTCGTCATGCTGTCAATATGAAATTATTTTCCTAGAACTGAAATGGAAAGTCTCTTAAATTCAAAAAATGTACATAGTACAATTAAAATCTTTAAATGTTTAAGAGTGATTTAGCCACTAACTTTAAAAACTACTAAAATTTAAACATTACATTTTTAGAAGGTTTATGCAATTGTAATTACATATATACAAATCTAAAATGTAATTTAATACAATCTGAGAACTATAAAACTAAAAATTCTTCTGCTGAATACTTATTATTTAAGTTACATCCTTAAACTACTCATTATTTAATCCAACAAAAACAAAAATGAATAATGAATCTAAGTAAAATAGATAATTTGAATATCCAGCATCGTCAGAATCTAAGCAAACATGGTTTAAAAAACAATGAAGGCAGCAAAAAGTCATGAAGTAACTTTTTTTTCACGAAGTAATGCATACGTATTAGTTTAATTTAGGTCTGCATAAAATTATTGCGTTTCTTTAGGATATACATAAAAAAAACGATATCGTAACTCACTATTTTTAGTGATATATAAGATGATGTTAAAACCATTAGCTATTCCATCCCTTTATCTCATCACAAAGACTATTTATTGTTCCGAAAGCTATTAAGCTTGATGGATTACAGAGAATGCCATGACAATCTCCTTTCTGAGGAGAAAAAAATCATGTTTTTTGCTCGATGATTTTTTGCATGCAAGTAGCGCACTGAAAGCATATTTAGATTAGAGAGTATTCATTAGTTCTCTTTTCCAGAATTAAGTATTGATCGCTCGCTTATGTATTATTTATTTTCTTAAGTAGCACTTTGAAAATGGCTAATTTTTAGCTGAGAAGTTTAAAATGTTTGTATAGATACGTTTTGTTGTTACGGAGGCAATTAAAACAATTTTGGTGTTACTTGTTTCACTACATGGGGTATAATACGTATAATGTGCCTCGAAGGAAATAACTGATGAAAAGCACGGCACAAAAATGTTTTAGTTTTTAACATCATTGCCAATTCAGTTTATGTTTTAATTCTCAAAGGAATTCAAACATTTCTTTGAAAATTTCTTAACAATTGGGGAGATATTTTTCAGTTAAATTATATATGCATATGCATTCTTACTCAATTTCCTTTCACAAATTGAAATTGAAAAATAATCTTTTATCACGATAATATATGCAAACATACAGTTATAATTCAAAATTGAATATACATCATAAGATTTTTTTATAATATTTCGTCATTTGCATATTATGAAACGATTTAATGGAACTTACAAATGCATTTAATATAGTTGACTACTCGTTATATTACATTAAAGTAAAAAAAAAAAAATATTAAGATAGTTCGCATTTATCTTTAAAATGTACGAAATATTTGCTGTTTGAATTCAATCAGACTCTTTTTACTGATTTGAGATGTATAAATTCCCTTTGAAATTTAAGTTTAATTTTTGTATTTAGTAAAAAAAAATGTGTCAGAATTTTAAATGTCAAGGAATACAACAATAGATATTTCTATATATTATGGATTTATGGTGATTTTGATATTATTGCTTTTTTAATTTTATAGTGATTTTAATTTACAACGTTCACGTGCATTATCTCATAAGTCATTACATTTTGATGTTTGCTATTTTTATCAAGAAATGTGAGATTATGTGCATAATAACAATGTATTTAAGACAGAAGTGGGCATTCTTCAAAAAAAAATTAGATTACAAATCGAGTGCAATATATTGGCATAAATTTTAAACGTACATGAAAAGGTTTTAATATTACCGGTGAAAACTTAGATTTTAACTAATTATTCTTCTTAAACTATTTTTTAATCACTAAAGTATAAGTTAATTCCCTTATTTTCATTTTACAAGATATACAAATTTTGTATTAAGCACACTATTTTACAAAAAGCCTAAATATACCGTAAATAAGAACATTAAGAAAACTCGTATGTCATGCCTTTTTTCTTCTTTTTTACCCTTATCAAGCAATAATTTTCTCTGTATTATTCGTTATTTTGGATATAAATGAAGAAAATGTCAACTCCACATCTGATTTCGACTATGATGAATACTATATAATATATTTTAAATGTCAAATATTATTTCTGAAGTAATTCATACTATTCCATGCAATGTCTTCAAAATAAACATGGAAGAAAAATGAACGATTGCTGCATGCTCTTTCTTGGCAGGTTTGAAAAATTTCAAACAATATCAAAACGTAGCAACTCAGAACAAATGTGGGAAATTCGAATCCTGTCATGGAGTCTCATAACTTACGAGAGTAATCTATTTATGCATACGGGGAATACCACAAGTCAAGAAAAGGTTATTTCCAGATCGAATACATGTTTTAGCTTATAGTCAATCAATGGGGCCTTTCAATTTTGAATATGGTTTCTCTTGAATAGTATGTTTTTTAGTGTTTTTATTCCTTTCTCATTTACTCCAATTGATTTCAACACTTCTCCTTAAAATTTCAAAAAGAAATCTACAAAAATGAACTGAACAATTATTCTTTTTTCAAAAATGGAATGAAACATTTTTCTAAAATTTAATATATTTTTGAAATGTATTATATAAATAAACTTTACTGTCTAGTTTGTGTGTATGTTTAAATTTTATCCGCCTACTGTAATCATGTTTTTAAATTTCAAGCTTTTTAGCTTTTGTACATATTTATTTTTTGTTTATTTTTGTTTTGTTTTTTTACATATTCTTTTTTTTATAAAATATTATACTACTTTAATTTTTAGCACATATTTATTGTATTTATACGTTTATTGATACTAAATAATATACTATGTTGATCATTTATCTTTAAATATTGTTTCTCCATCACTTATTTTTTTCTGACCCATCTGATATTAATCAATTGTTTTATGTACACAATAGTGCATGAAATTGTACAGATTTATGTATATACATATAATTTACACTTTATAATAATAAATAAGCAATATTTTTTTTAAAAAATTTCCTTCATTTGTTGCAGACATTTTATTTTTCGGTATATGCATTTTCTTTTCTGTGTAAATCTTGTGGAGTGCTTAAATATAAATTTTGTTTGACTCGTTTAAACTTAGAGCAACACAAGTGACTCAAAAACAATATTACATCTAAAAAAATCAATGCATTGTCATATATATCTCTAAACTTAATTAAGAATGTATATAATTAAAATGCATATGAAAATGTGAAGATAATACACGAATACTTGCATAAATAAAAGAGTATATAGCATAGTTCCATAATAAAATTAGTGTAGTTGTCGTCTCTGAGAAATTCAATATATTTATTTCATTATTCAGTCTGAAATAAAATGCTTTCTGTAATTGTATCTTATGTTGTAAATAACAAAATGTTTTAACTAAGATAAACCTAATAAAATTAATACTTATGAAATACACATTTCATCAAACACAAAGCATGCGATGACATGACTAGGTAAATTCTACCATTCAATACGCTAAGAAACAAATTAAACAATTTACTCCAATAACATAATTGCCTTAGAGCTTGAGAATCCATTGAGAGTTTTATAAATATGTTCTTGATTATTATTTTCTCTAATATAATTAAAATAATGTATTTATATTTCTAAGAATTAGGAAACCATTTTTACAATGGATTTGATTAATAAAATGCTTGACATAACTTCAATTATCAGTGTGAGACAAAAGAGAATATATCTGATGTAAGTTTTATTAAACTCTTGGTATTTACTAATATTATATTTCAGTGATTTGAGAATTTTCAGCTGTCGTTCTTAAATAAAAAATTATTGTGATTAGGTTTTAGTTTAATAGTTTTCCAGATATTTAAAAATAATTAATTTTGCATACATTGCTTTTCGATTTAATAACCAATTTTCATTGGAAGATAATGATATTTTCAAAGGATAATTATTCTCACCTCTTTATATAATTATCAGAATGGTCTAAATGTACCACTCGCATGACACGTTTTCAAATAATTTTAAGTAAACAAAGCTGTTAAAATTAATGTTCATCTCAAATAGTGATAAGATTTTTTCTTCATGTCAGATAGACTGCGCACATATTCTTTATAATGCATTTATCTTCATTTATACCATTATTTTAGATGATAAATTTTATTTTGTTGTGTTACGAAATCCACAAAAACTGTTCATCGTTTCTTTCAATTATTTTTCGATGCTATAAATATGAATATATACTTATATGGGAATCTACGCATTTTCTATAATACGTTCTCAATAGCACATGAAGTAACAAATTTTTTGAACAATAAAGAAAACAAGAATTAGGAGCAAAAATGTAAGAAAAATATTTCTTTAGTTTTATGATAATGCTACATTTGCGTTACTAACAAAATAGTATATAAAGTAAAGACATTTAAAATTGTATTAATACGAAATGTTGTTACTTCGGATATTCTTACAACTCTTACAGTGATGATTCCTACACTCAAAACATTTTTGTAATTATTGAAAGTGCCTAAAATACCCATTTCCTATCTGATAGGACCACTTCCAACTCTCTCAAATTAGCGACAGTAGATTAACCTGCAGACATAGTACATTGAATGACATTCCAAAGGTTTTCAGGGAGAATAAGGTCGAATAAGATTGCATCTAACACTTCATGCGAGAAATGCCTCTGCTCTCTATATATTCGTCAACAATGTTGACTCGATATAGACACGAGTTATCGTCTGTAATGAAGTAATTAAGACCAATTATTAAAACATAGCATGTATCATTATAAATCTAACACTTTACTAAATATCACGCAGTTGTCACAAAATCTTGAATAAAGATATGCATCAAGGTGCAATTTCTCATTGAAATTTTATTCAACCCTATGACACTGCAACGTTTGAATTGCATAATGTTTTATGATATGCTTGATGTTTTCGAGTCTGATTACGAATGTCTTGCTCTCTACAGATCTTTTAATACTTTTCATCTAGTTTCAGGGTAAAGCTAAAATTATTTATGAACAAAATGGAGCATCAAACACAGACATACCAGTTGGTATATTTATGGAACTACTTCAGTCTTGGCGTTTTTTGTTGGTCGATTAGGGATACTCGAACACGAACATACGATCTCTTGAATCCACTCACCTACATTTGAAGCATTCCTTTACATACAAAAGAGGGTGGTAGCCCACGTACGACCAGTCACCAGTCTCTAGATAATTGTCTGTACTTCAGAAAGAATTCAATGATCAAGAGCAGATAAAAAGTTCGACATTTTAACTAACTGACTACTTTCAGTACATTGGAAAGCCCACCGGTGTATCCACTATTCTCATCTTCTTTCAAACAGAGAGAAACGGATTTCGTTAAATTAATCTTAGACAGCCTATAATAAGAACTTCAAATCGGGATTTAAATACCCCCGCTAAAATTCAGAACACTAACTTCTTTAGTGACTATCTAATTTGCATACATCTGAAAAGTCAATCTTGGTGGGATGTAGAATTCTATATTTGCGAACTTGCATGATCATTCGAAGTAATATTAAATTGCTCAAAAAATACAATTGCAATTTTCAAAGTGTAAAGTTAAAATTGCATGATGAGCCTCTGAAGCCTATGTGTATGATTAAATTTCTGAGATCATATGTTTCCCTCAATAGAGAGAGAGAGAGTGCAATGTATCATCTAAGACGCGATCAAGCGTCTGGCATACTATTGAACAAGCTGCCAGAATATTTGTCAGTTTCTCCGAATATAAAGATATGTATGTATATATATATATATATATATATATATACATACATACATATACATACATATCTTTATATGTATCTATATATATACACTGCTCAAAACAATTAAATGTTATTGTAAGTTTTATATAAAATAAAGATATAAGCGAAAATCTTTTTGCCGAAAATGGAAGAAGAGATTCACAAATGCAAATTTTTCTGATTTTCAAAATGTGGAGTATGCTAATTTTGAGTTCGACGTCAAAAACGTCGCTTCAGCGGCAGCGAATGAAATTTGATTTCAACTGAAATGAAAACAAGGATGATCGGCATTCAGTGACTGTTTTGTTTCCATGAGTACGATGTCTCAGGGAAGTCATTTAACCGATTCAGAAGCTTGGAGAGTTGTTGGTAGGTTAGAAGGTGGCCAAACTCAAGCCGAAGTAGCGAAAGCCATTGAAGTGTCACAAAGTGTGATTTCCAGGATCTGGAACCGTTTTTTGGAGACTGGAAGTGCAGGCCGAAGACCAGGACAAGGTCGTAGACGGCCAACAACGCCCAATGAAGATCGTTATTTAGTGTTAATGGCTCGGAAACACAGAAATATGAACGCTACTCTTCTCCAACAACACTTTTGCTCGGCTACTGGTACCACGGCCAGGAGTTTGTCATTATACTACTGTGCCTTCTTCTTCCTATTTATAGTTATCTTAGATTTATAACTATCTGTTTATTTTTATACTTTCATTTTATATATATATATATATATATATATATATATATATATATATATATATATATATATATATTTCATTTATATTTCCCACTAATAATTATATCAATATATATTTATGATTTTTTAAGTATATACATATACATATATACTTTATATTATTTTATCATAATTTAACTTTATGCGTAACTGTTTTCCCTCTCTCGTATTTGGCGGGAAACATAACCATTTGTTACACTCCCGAAGTAAGTCTTACTATCTACGTTTTGCATCGAATTTAAATCTATACTGTGAGTACTGGTAAGCTTCAATTTTATAATTATATTTTATTAGTTAATTGATTTTATTATAATATTTAAATTCCTCCAAATGTCATTCTTTCCTTTCCTCTTGGTACGTAGTATGGCCAACTACAGGTGAAGGTTGGCTAGCCCTAAAACTTGTTTAAGCCTTCAATACTAGTTCCTAAGGTCAGGAGTTTGTTATTGTGCTAATGTGCCTATTTCTTCCTATTTAGTATAGTTAGGTTCTATAACTATCTGTGTATTTTTATATTTTGGATTATATGTATATATATATATATATATATATATATATATATATATATATATATATATATATATATATATATATATATATATATATATATATATATATATATATATATATATATATATATATATATATAGTAAAATAAAATAATAAGAGACAAATGGTATATATATATATATATATATATATATATATATATATATATATATATATATATGAAGAAATTAATAGAATTTTTATAATTCTGTTATATGAGTTATTAATTGCTACAAAGCTTACAAAAGAATTATTATTTTTAAAAAAGACGAATCCATAGTAAAATCGCACACTTAAGGAAAGGCGATTCGAAAGTAGAATAGTTTTCAAGTTAGTGCATAATACAGATACAATGAACAAGGAATCTCAAAACCTTTTCATAATACCTTAATTTATGTGAAATATGTAAAATATATGGGAAAAGTGTCAGAATGTCGGAGGTTACCAGAACTTTTGATATGAATCATTCGATCTTAAACCACTTGTAGAATCACATTAAAAGGGTTCATACTTCACGAAGACCATGTACGGGATACACTAGGGTTACAAAATCCCACGAGGACAGTTATGTGTGTCTGAAAATTTGTCTTTATCCGATGAGTTCAACCCGTCAACTTTTTTTCCAGGGCATCGATGTTAACAGAAACAGTAATATCCCGAAAAACTTTAAATGGCCACATGAAAGTCATCTACATTCCAGACGACTATCAGTTCGAATGTCGTTAACTGCATTACACAAAAAGTTTTAGTAACAGTGGGATCTGGATCCCTTTTTTTGGACATCATACCAATTGGTCAATGTATTGTTCACCGATGAGTCCCAATTTTACATAATTAAAGATTCTCAAGGAATATAGATGTAGAGAACCCCACGAATTTAATCTCAATCTTACCATATCAATGAAAGGCACCTATATAATTATGCCGATGTCATGGTTTGTACAGAGATACCTGTCGGGGAGGAACTGATTTTCATGCCTTTTGTCCCTGATCAACGATAGCATTGGTTCATGGGGATGCAGCTATCTTCCCATACACTCGTCCATATCTTGTAGCCATGAACCTTGATGTTTTGTTAATGGTTGATAAGGTATGAGTACACATCCGTGTTGTCAACCAATACGTTGAAAACGAAACCCTGATCCTGAATGGTTTGCGCGTAATGATACATGCTTGGGAGACATCTGCTATGAATAACTCTACCTAAAACTTTAATGACAACACGTCTTCTTATAAAAAGGGTACTATATTGAAAAGTGGGATTGACGAACAGCTTGTGGTTACACACTGAAAACAACATTCCCATATTTACTTTTTCTTATTTTCTTTTGTGTAATATTTTGTGGAAGATTCCCAATGCATATAGGATATTTGTGTTCTGGTGTATATTTTATCAGCTACTTCAGATACATTTATTTTATTACTTTTTTTTCCAAATTTTTAAGCATCACCTTCGGCAAGTATCTTTTGTGCGCAATGAAAAATAAGAAAGATATTACAAGTGTATCAGATTTGTTATTTCTGATACATACCTGGGGAGAGATCTTCGCATCAACCAACATGAGGAAAATATACTCTGCGACAATTATTTTACAAATACATTTTTTTTTTTTCTATTTTAGGCTAGAATAAAAGTAAGTTTTGCATCAATGTCATCATAGAAACATCAAGTTTAAGATCATCCCAAATTTCGGAGACTTTCTCTCATTTTCCAAACATAAATATGTGTCACAATCTACATCGAATAATTTCAAATTCGCTACTCATTTGAAAGAATTTTATACCCCCCTAATTTAAAAAAATTCAAAAATAAAAAAATGTTCATTTGAAGCATTTGTTAATTAATGAAAGGTTAAATATGAGACCAGAGTCTATTTCTGGTGTTAGTGAATTTATTTAAGGTGAATAAAATAATTTAGTGAATCACTTCGCCTTTTACTCTATCAACCTTTGATACATTTGCAATATTAACATTGTTGCACTTCTAAAATATGGAGTTGATAGAAGTAAGAAAAAGTTTTTTTTTTTATATTTGAACTTAGTTTTTGCTTAAACGATGAACTGTAATCCTTAATGATTAAATACAAATAGAAAGCAGTATCTCCGGATATTAAAAAGATTTTGTGCAGTTTTGTCTCTTTTTTGCAGACATATTTGTCAACTTTCTATCAATCTTATAATAAAAAATAATTCAGACAAATGTTCAGAATTCAATAAAATATACAGCAACCACACAACTAAGTACAATTATCGTTTCTTTAATTGTTCGTGTAGCTTGTTTCGGGGAGGGAATTATAATGCCTGCTTCAACTCTTCAACCAGTAATAGGAAAATACCTCTTCTTCAGAATTGAGAGAAATTGCTAAAAACTATACATGCAGTTTATGGTCACAGGGATTTAAAATCAAAATATCTATCTGCCTTTGTATCGTTTCTTAAAATCGCCGACTCTGATATATTTAATGAGAAGATTTTTCATTTATCTTTTACGAACGAGGTTGAAAAGAAACTCATTTGGAAAATTGAAATACTTTTGTTTTGTTATTTCTAAATAACATCATATTAAACACTGATCGAAGAGTAACATTATTTAAAAATTATGGTATTTTAATTATTTTAAAGATTTAAATTTGTATGTATTTTAGTTTAACCGTACTTTTCAAAATGTTCTATATTTATTTGGAAAATATTTTAATACATACTTCATATTTTAAACTATGTCTTGCATTTATTCATTCGAATTACACTCATATCTATTAATGAAGGATAATGTTCACTCTGCGAAATAAATGTTCAAAGAAAAAAAAACTTGACATATTCGTGAAATTGTTGACACTTCCGCGATTTCCATGAGCAACGTAATGTTGCAAAATTTACGCAACCTTCGGTTTCCGCGGGTAAGCATTTTTTTCTGACTATTTATCTGTGCAACCATACTGCTCTTATTTATGTTTTCATGTGAAATTTTTTAATCTCTAACTCTAGATTTGAAAACAAAAACTTTTTAAAATTTTTGTGTTATATTTAACTCTAAAATATATATTTAATATGAGTATTTAAAATTAGTAATAAAAAATACTCCATTTTTCAACCTACCATGATAAAATAACTTAGCAGCGAAAGGGTTAAATAAAAGGTTAAAACAGGTATGGTGTATGTATGATACTATTCATAAGAACTAGGAATCTTGCTCCCTGGAGCAATTACAAGAAATGCCACCTGTACAAAAACTTAATACTACATGGTGGGTATGGTGAATGTCTTCCATGGGATGAAATATAGTCCTTACAAAAAAAAACAAAAAAAACAAAACATGCTGAGTATCAAATTATAACGGAAGATTATTCTACTCACTAAGCATTGCTCTCCGAAGTTTCGGTACACATGTAAGAGATGGTTGATGGAGTACAACTCGTTGGCCCCAAGTATGTCCTACTCATTCTTTAAAAGATTCACATCAGGTGAGATTGCTAACCCTTTCATACGGATGATATCCTCAGATTGAAATATCCGTTTACCTTGTTTGTTTGGTGATGATGGATGTTGTCATCCATAAACAAGAATTCTGTGTTCATGATATTGCTAAGCAAACGTGCATGTTGCTTCAGAATGATATCCCGATCAATTTAGTCTATCATGGTTCTGATTTGAACATGCAAACCTGTTCTGGAGCCCAGCATATTTCTCAACCAAACAAAGAATCTGCCACACCATAACGGTGACGTTTTCTGATGTTGTTTTAGGGGTAACTGATACCTGGCGTTCTCCATATGAATGCCCGATGTGAATAAGCCTGTAAGCAAAAACCGGACTCATCGGAAAGTATCATGCAAGCCCACAGTGATGATGTCCACGTTGCATGTTCTCTACTACAAGTTAACACTGGTGAGAGTAATTTGTCATGATTGGAATACATCTGACAGACCTTAGAGCATATAGTCCAATATGTCCCAAACGTGAGTAAATGGCTGCAGATAGCTCATTCTTTTTCTTTTGGTAGTTACTGCTAAATGCGTCTTCATTTTTTGTTATAACTGGGAGGTGACTTATATTGTAAAGCGTGGCCGCGGTAGCCGAGTGGTATAGGTATCGGATCGTGGCTTGCCTGGTCACGAGTTCGAGCCCAGTACCACTAAAGACCCGCCGTGTAGGGCAGCGATGCACGCTAAATCTGTCGAGAGCTGAAACGTCCTCCCGTTGGTGTGGTGTGGTAGTTAGGAGAGGGGGGTGCCAGCTCAGGTGTCGTCCACGTCACTTGACCATGGTTCAAAATTACGTGGTCCGTCGCCAAAAGCCCTCGTGTAGCTGAACAGTGCGCCGTTAATATTCAATCAATCAATCAATCAATATATTGTAAAGCCTACTGAAATTTCTGTTATTTTTCAACATATGTCAAGGCCTAGAACAGCAATTTTGGGCAAATCCAAGTTCTTTCGATCCTGCCATCTGTGAACGCCCACATTTCAGGAGACCTATAATTCTACCATGTAAAAAAAAACATCCATATGCGTCCTCTGAGATACAACTTTTTGAGTTATGTCTCAGAGGACGTGCTTCTGAACCATATTTACCTTCATTGATACCATTCAATAAACACGCATCTCTTATATTCTCGTCATTGTGACGTACTGTCTATGGCATATTGCGGTTTCCTTTAATTTGTATATTATTCTTGAAGATGTGTGTGATAATCATATAGGTGAATTTCTTCCTCTAGAGTTCAATTTCCGTGTAGTTCTGAAATATCCTTAATTTATGGTCATGATTGTATGTAATAAAAGAAATAAGCAAAATACAAAATAAATATGAAATATAATGTAAAATGAAATGCTAATGTAAATAAATGCAATTTAATGTAAAAAAAAACAATTGATGAGGTATACTATATCGTTCTGCAAAAAATCTCTACAGCCCTTTTATTTAACGAAAGTGAGTCCAAATAAATGAATTTATGGTTTTCCTGATATAGCCTAGACTATTCTATTGCTTTTGGAAGAAAAAACTGTTATTGAATAACAATTAGGTACAGTCTGTTTACATGTACTTTCATAAAAACCTTGCCAATAATCTAATGCACAAAATCAATGAAAGCGCAAAAACAAATTACCTCGTTTATTGATATCAAAGCAAGACTCTCTTCTTATTTTCTTAACATTATCATCTGGGAAGACGTAAACAGTAGTTTTCTTATTTCTCTTCGGGATCCCTATAATAAGAAATCATATTGAGTCTGACGACATGTTTTTAAGATAGAAATCATGTCGTAGTTCTTGATGTTAATATATATATATATATAAATCAATCACAAAATTTCACAATCAATTAAAAAATTGAAATTATATGAATTTTAAAATACTAAACCTTTCATTTGAAAATATCAATGGCGAATATAAAAAAATAAAATACAAACGCTTTCAAACAAAGTTAAAAATTTTATAAAATAAAAATTTATAAAATATCCAAGTGCAACCTCGGACTTAGGACCAATAAGTGGGGTTGAACTACCTTGATGGTGCCAACCTTCCCCCTGTGCTATTTACTTCATCGTGGAACCCCACTTATATAATTATTTTTTTATCATTTGTTCTGTTGTCGTGCAACGCATCTTAAGTAAAAGATCCTGCCCAATATGCCATAAATTTTGGTTAAGAGTTTGGTCTGGTGAATTATCAGGCCAATTAAGCATTTTTTTTTTATTTTTCCGCATAAAAACGAATTTTGAATTGGGAGAAAATACCAAGTCATGTTGAAATGTTGCACCATACGTTTATCTGAAAACAATAATTCTACTGCAAATTATATATATATTATTTTACCAAATTCACCGTGGTTTTAAGAGGAACTAAGCTTCTAGTGTCAGTTGTTGGGAAACCAACCAAAATATTTGTTTAGAAGGGCGTCTTAGAATCTGTTCCTTATGATCTGGTAGCAGAGGTTCAACTTCACTTTGTCTAAACATACGTAATTTGTATCCCTGCACAAATAAATGTGTTTCATCTCTGAAAATCCCCTTCTTTTAATCGTTAACAGTCGAGGAACGGTATCTTTTGACCCATTCTAAACATGTTTTCACCTCTATCTGAGCTGGAAATTGCCTTTTCCTCGATCTTGTTGCCTTATGGTTAATTTTCAGAAGCCTTTTCCGTATAGTTGAGAGTCTCACTTCAGCATCATAATCCAATAAACCCTTAGAAGATTTTTGCTTATCTTTCCAGGACTTATTTTGGTGTTTTCGTATTAGAATTGTATCAGTTCTTGGGTTAGTTTACCGTTTGAGCCCACATTTTCCTTTTCCTTTTGGAGACGATGTACCAGAATCTTGAAATGTTCTTAAAATTCTTGAAACACTTGAGTTGCCCACACCAACTACCGTAGCTATATAAGCCATAGTCATAAGAGGGTTTTCATTAACAGTAATTAATTTAGAAATATTCCCTAGATTTTATATCAAATTTATCTCACTATCATATCAAATTGATCTCACTATCATATCAAATTGATCTCACTATCATATCAAAATCATCTCATATTTATTACCAAATTTATCTTAAAACAATTAAAAGTAATGCGTGTTACAATCAACGCAGAAGCTGTCTCACTGAAAGGTTCAGAAACGGACAATTGATGAACCTAAATCAATTAAACAAGTAAATTATAGTCAAAGTCGATAAATCACATTACCGCTAGACAAATATAAACAATTTGAGGGGGTTCGGGACATCACTGTAAATCACATACTAATTCAGACAAGAAAAAAAATGGTTTCCCCAATTAATTCGAACATTATAATAATAATGTATATATATATATATATATATATATATATATATATATATATATATATATATATATATATATATATATATATATATATATATATATATATATATATGTGTGTGTGTGTGTGTGTGTTTAGTAGTGTGTGTAGAGAGAGTAGTGGTATTTTGTGTTAATTAAAGTTTGTAAACATTTCTGAATTATTTTAAATAATACATTAATATATATATATATATATATATATATATATATATATATATATATATATATATATATATATATATATATTCAGAGGGGTGATAGTAGGTAGCATAGGGATGACAGATCAACATAGAACAAGGATTAGCAAACCACATTTAGTCGGTTACAATCGCAAAAATAGTAGACACATATTGGAAGTACGATAAGCCAAACGAGGGGAGAGTCTAAACTTAAGCGGGGATTTGGAGCGAAGTGGTATACACGAAGGAACCTGCAAGTATTGACATTTTCCACTTCTCTCGGAGTTGATGCAGTGAATAGCGGCCAATGTGCACCTGAAAATGTGGTTCTTGCATGATGGTACATGAGCACATATTTCGATTGTTTTGTGTTATCACTTCCATGCTACATATTCCGTTAGGTGGATTAGACGATGCATACCTCTTTTTTTTAGCCTGCCCGCTCCCTGTATCTTGTTTCATTGGATTTCTTCTTTTGGGCCCATTTGAAATTGCATGTGTATGAAACACCCGTTGCTATAATAGAGAATCTCACGGCATGGATTAATGTCGCTTCAGCTAACATCGCTAGCACACCAGATTTGTTTGAACGTATCTAACAATCTTTCATCCGTTGTCATTTTTTGCGCTTTGATCTACACTGCTACAATTTAGCACCATTCCTGTGACAATCACTTATCGATGTATTTCTGACGTCGATCTAATATGCATTGTTCGTATTGTAAACATGCTTTACGACAAAAAATGTATTTCTTACCCCTTTTTATTCCGGTCTACAAAACACACACTTTTTCATTGTTTTTGAGAATTATTCCGACTAAACGGGTTTGCAACCCCGCGTTCTATGTTGATTTGCTGTTCCCTTACTATCTACTATCACCCCTCCTAATTTGTTGATCAATTTCAATGACACCCTATATGCGTGTATGTGTGTAACGGTTCCTCAGTTAAATTCTCTTGAGGAATTTTATTTAACTTTCGGTGGACTTGAGCTCGCCTTTTAAATGCAAATTAATCTTCTTGAAAGCTATGACTTTCTCTCTTTTCAGAATAAGATGATATTATATTCCATTGTCCAACTGACCAATTACGGTATTCCTTAAAGGAAATCATGCATCTAATAAAGTCAGGATGAGTAAACCAGAAAAGGGAAAGAACAACAGGGCTTTTTTCACTTATCTTGTCTTATCTGTGCCCGTTTGTGTCGTGTTATTTTTTGTCCTTTTGTATGTGCCAGTGAAAAAAAATGTAAAGTTAAATTAAAATACCTAAATGTCTCCTCATTCTTTCAATGGTTTAAACTAGATAAATATCGTGCCAGTAAATTATTTCAAATCTCGAGAAACCACTACATACACATATGCATGTATAGCCTTTTCGCGTACGCGTACTATTATAAGGCGTGGTTTTATTTTTCTTTCTAAGCTTTTTCTTCAATTTCTTGTGCTACTATGTCGACATTTTTTGATTGATGAGGGATATTAGGATTATTTTGAGCAAGCTCAACCCTATTTACCTGTCCTCTTCAGTGGAAGCTGTAGAAAACATAATAGTTTACATTTGGATCTATTGACAATTTCAATGTCTATTTATATATTGCCTGGTTTTTATGTTCTTAAAATCAAATTTCATTTATTCATAGCTTTGTAGGAATTACAATTTTTTTTAATTATTGTTTTAATTTATTATACACACTCTCTCTCTCAATATATAAATTTTATATGTATAGATGTAGATATACATGCAGTGTAGTTAAGTATACAGTGTATACCAATTTTGAAATTTTTGAAGTGAGGAAAAAATATTTTAGAACTTTCTTTGGTAAAATACTTTATTCTGTAAAATAGCTTTCCGTGACTCAAGGAACTCTTACAAGCTAATTTATAAATTCAATTTTTTTAATGAGTTTTTTTCCGAAGTGTTCCCATGCTCATTTTTTTCTTCCTCTATAAACTTTTAAAATGTATATGATTATCTCAAAACAAAAGGGGATTACTTGATTGAGATTTACGTATATCTTGAGAATAAAGAAAATTTGATAGAATCTGCAACTTTCTAACACCCAAGTTTTGAATTGCAATGAGTTGTCGTGTGATAATCATTGTTCACCTATTTCGTACTTCGAGTAAATATTTTTTTTATTGTATCACTCATTTTGAACACTAATGCAAGTGTATGTAATATTAATTCCTGAAGTGATAATTTTTTTTTGGCCAAAATGTTCCAAAAAATGACACATGTTTTACTTAATATAACTGACATTAATACTTAACAGAATGCGAAGATATAAGATGTTTATTTTAATTGTAATTTTAAAGTTTTCCCATAGGTTTTTTTTTATAATTATGGAACTCAAAACATTCTAAATGTTTGCTTTTCATAAGCATACTCAGCATGCTATTAAGAATGTTTCATACGTGTTAAATTAATTTCACGTTCGTACTTTTTTTCAAATGGTCGATGTCTGTGAGTGTGTGTGGGATATGTATATATAAATGTGCTCACAATTTAAAATATGGTGAAGTTTTAAAAATAAACATTTGGCCCCAGTTTATCTTTAAATAATGATACTGCTCATTGACATAGAGCTCTCAGATGGTCGACAAATGCCTTGGAACTGAGAATATTTAGTGAATATAAAGAGCAACAGATCTTCATACCTGAATTTCATTTAGCATCGTATTCCTTCGTTAAAGAAGTTGTAACTCCCGAGATCTCTCATAAAACAATCCCAGAGCTAAGAGTTTTAGTGGGGGAAACGTCTTTAAAGTAAAAAAACAAACTGATAGGCATATAAATTATGAAAGTTCATTGTGAAAGCTTCCTTGTTGTCATGTATGATCATACTATATATAAATATTAAGTCATATCAAAATCATCTTATACATATTAAGCCAAATGTCATATTACATCATTTTTGGCCTATCGTTAACTATTTGCACATTTAATGACATATTAATTATTACTCCAGAAGTTACAAACAGAGCTTCTACATTTTTCATTGAAGAATGTTTCAAAATAATCAAATATGTCATAGCGTTAAAAAAATGTAACAATAAAACCGAGGTAAGCAATGACGTGCTGCAATCATTACTTGACCGTGATTCAATACTGCACGGTTTTATGCTCATAAACTACAGTATATTTCTATATACAAACTTTGTTAAAAATACTACATTTAAATTCACCACAATGCTTGATAAGCTAAACTCACGTTCAAAATAATTATATTCACCCCTTTTCAGCAGAAAGGTTCAGGACTCAGAAAGATTCAATTATTTCGAGGAATGGACCCCTCGAAATAATTGAATTGAATATAATGCTGCACTTTATATCTTATTTTGATCATTAAGGCTACACATTACCCTAGAAATTTCATTTTTACCAATTTTTTTGCAAGTTTTGGTGGCCCATATAATTGAGATGCTTGCCACGAAATTTTAGATCTGTTAGAAAATTAGTTTTTAAGATATTTGACGTTTTATGAGCTATGGTTTTGGTTTCGGCTTCCTTTTAAAGCATTTTTTCACACTTAAGTTGAATTAATTAAAAACGTGTTTGAGCTTTTAGTTTGAAATGGTTATTAATTCCAATTTTCATTACTAAAATCATTTCTGCTTGATTATATTTTGAGTTCTCATAATTAAATAATAAAGATTAATTTCATGGTCAATTTTTGGTTTAAAAATCGTTTATGTAACTTAAAAGCTTTATCATTAATTTTTCCTGTAGAGAAAATGCCATGGCAAATGCGTTCTGGGTTTCTGTGAGAAACAATATTTCGAGGAGATGGAATACTACTGAAAATGATGTATCAGAAAATTAGTCCTTAGCTGATTCTGCAATTATACTTCCGAATACAAGTATTCTGAATTCAAATGCTGCAGACATAACTGAATATCTCCTTGCTGTACCAAACTACATAGTACTAAACATATTGTAGCACTATATTTAAGTATTTTAAAGTCATACGACAAGAGCTAAAGCTTCCTAATCTGCCCCAATTTAAATCTTAAAAAAATTAAATTATATGAGCAAACCTGGCTATTTTTAGCTTAAGTTAGTATCATTATTATTTTGTACATGAATGCTTCGTGTTTCAAAAGTTTTGTGAACTATTAGGTTAAGATAAAGCTGAAAAACTGACGTCTTAACAAATGCTATCAATATTATGCAAAAATATATTTTGAATTAAAAATATAATTTTCAGTCCTATTTAATAAAAATAATGTTTTAATGTAGAACATACATTGGAATATAATGTATTAAAAAATTAGTTTTACCAGCATTATAAGTTTTTGTTTTATGACTTTAAAAACTTTAAATGCGTTTTTCTCAGACATTTAATTTTGAAGGTATAAGTATTTTCTAATCCCTAAGGATTTTTCCTGTGCAACATAGAGCCTTGAATTTTTTTTCATATACTCCCAAATGTATGTTCTATAAAAGATAGTATGGGTTTAGGGCTGAGAACTCTAGTTATTCTTCTAAAAAATGCTGAAGTTGATATTTTAAAAAAATTCGTGTTTTTTCCAGGTTTTCCTAGAAAAATAATTATTAAAAATCAACCAGGGAATAGATTTTCAAATCCATACTAAATATTGTTTGTAATAATCTAAGAATCATAAATAACTTAAAATTACTAAACAATTTTAAAAATTGAGTATTTTATAAGAGTTTGAAAAAACTTCAATAATTCCTAATTTTTTAAAATTGTAAAATAATCGCTGGTCAAACTGACTTTTTGCTTACAGAATCAGCTTAATAATATAATCTAAATAAAACATCAATTATTTTTACTGTAACTGTCTCCAAAATTTTTTTTTGAAAAAGGGTACCGTGTAATCTTAATCTAAAAAAGTATTAAATACACTGGTAATATAAAGGGTGTTTTTTAGAGGTATAGAACTTTAAATTGCAATAAAACAACGATGTATTATTCGATTGACATGATTTTTTTTATTCGAAAGATAATCTTGTGTCATTACATTTTAAATATGATTTCTGGCATATGACTGACACGGCTGGCTCGGATGTAGTCCAATCTGGACGTCCAATTTTCGATGATTTTTTCCAACATTTGTGGCCGTATATTGGCAATAACACTGAAAATGTTGTCTTCCAAATGTTCAAGCGTTTGTGGCTTATCCGCATAGACCAATGACTTTACATAGCCCCACAGAAAATAGTCTAGCGGTGTTAAATCACAAGATCTTGGAGGCCAATTCACAGGTCCAAAACGTGAAATTAGGCGGTCACCAAACGTGTCTTTCACTAAATTGATTGTGGCACGAGCTGTGTGACATGTTGCGCCGTCTTGTTGGAACCCCAGCTCCTGGACATCATGATTTTTCAATTCAGGAATGAAAAAGTTAGTAATCATGACTCTATACCGATCACCATTGACTGTAACGTTGTGGCCTTCATCGTTTTTGAAGAAGTACGGACCAATGATTCTACCAGCCCATAAAGCGCACCAAACAGTCAGTTTTCTTGATGTAACGGTCTTTCGACATACACTTGTGGATTAGCTTCACTCCTAATGCGGCAGTTTTGTTTGTTGACGTAGCCATTCAACCAGAAGTGCGCTTCATCGCTAAACAAAATTCGCTTATGAAAATCGGGAACAACGGCAATCTCGTTTTGGGCCCATTCGACGAATCTACGCCTTGTTTGATGATCGTTTTGATGAATTGCCAAACCAAACTGAGAATAAATCACTTGACAGCTGTTAAATCGGTCGCCATCTTGGAAAGTAATGCCAACTTAAACTTCTATACCTGGAAAAAAATCTTTATATAGAGAGAGCTTAATTCTATTCAAGATCTGTTGATGAATTATGATTATGAGTTCTTACATGTGATTCCAAAGTCTATCTGGGAAGTTCTTGTTTTTGCTGAGGGGATTCATGGAAAATTAAAACTAATTTGGGAATCCATTGACAAACTTAGTATGTGTGTGAAAGTTTTGATATAAGGTAAAATATTTCTGATCCATTTCTATTATTATGTAAATTAAAATTAATAAATCAAGACTTTAACGTGATAAGAAATTTTAGAGTAAAATATATCTGTAAATATAAACAAAAATACAAGCAATCGCAAATATCTCCGAAAACTGGTGCAATTGTCTATGAAGAAAAAACGAGACCTAAATTTCACAGCTACATGCAATACCTTGTCTGAAATAGGACAGTATCAACAATTTGAAATATTTGAAATGAATGGGCAAAAAAATTTCTTTAGTTTTGAACCAAAAATTGCATTATTCTTTGCATTGTTATGAAGATAACGTACGTTACGCAAATGGTTATTATTCCAATTCCTATCATGTACATAAATTAATAAACCAAAGCTATAGTTTCGTTAATGTTTATATGTACAAAATAATATTATTGTAAAATGTTTATTAATATCATTTTCTGACTTTTATTTACCATTTCAAGACATTAAAGTTAAACTTGTAATTTTACTTTTATGCATTAAAATAGCGTTATTTCACTTGGTGTTTATTGACTAAATTGTTAGTATAAAAAGTGATCCAGGGGCACAGGAACTTTTGGAATCCCTGATTTAATAATACGGGGATTTTTTGTTAAGATATATTTATACTATCTACATTTCGCCTTTTTAGATATTTTAATAAACAAGAAATGCAAGTTTTGCTTCGTACATGGAATATCTTAGATTTGTTTCTAAGTATGCCTGATCATTTTCTAAGTAAATGTATATTGCAAAAATTAATACGATTAAATTTATTCCATATATTCCAGTTTTATTTCCATAATGAAGTTATTCTACTCTCCTTAAAGAAAACCGTTAAAAATCAGTTTTTGATTCCCAAAAATCATGTAAAATATCAGAATAATATATGAAGAGGAAATGAAAATGTAAATGAAGTATTAAATAATGTCATGAAACACATTTTGGCAAGTTAATATAAAAATAATAATACTCATCATAATTTAGAATTTTCCTCAATTTACATAGAAGAGTTCTCTTTTTTTAAAAAAAATTACCGCATTTGTATTAGTTTTCAAAGAATTCAGCAAACAAGTAAAATAAAAAAGTAACACATGTTTACAATTTTTTTTGATTACAACAGGCAAGTAAAAAGTTGAAATTTGATATTGAAAGAAGTAATAATGGTACACCATTTTTAAGCACTTTAAGAACATTAACTTGAAACGGTACATATCAGGATTTCTAAAAAGAATCTTCGTAACCCCATTCTGAGAAATAATAGTACAAATTATATAAGTATTAATTGGAAATAACGTATGATATTTAAAATATGCTATAAAAAGCGGGAATCAAATGAGTGAATAAATCTATTAGCTTATAAATAAAAATCAGTGGCTCACAGAAATTTAACATTTAAAATAAAAGTGAAGAAGCAAAACCATTCATTTTACTTATAAACTTAACATTAATATTTCCACCGTTATTTAATCCACGATAACTTTTCCAAGATTTTATTTAAGTGTTAAAGTATTTAAAATGTTTCTTTAAGCTAATTTATGCCATAATAAGGGCAAATACGTTGAAAATTTTAAAATAAAGCATAAATTAATTTAGTATTACATACCTAATTTTAATATTTTTAGTATAATTCTATATATATATATATATATATATATATATATATATATATATAAAGATGAAAAAAATATCTACATATATCAATTAGATTCAAGTAAAAGTGTGAGAATGCTTAAAATAATGTTCCAATAGAGAGAAAGATCAGCCCACATCATTAAAGATTTCAATTGAAATTCAATTTATTTAAAGCCCATTCATTTTCAGACCTGATTGCAGTAACCACATAGTACAATAGCGAGCTCACAGCTGTTACAGTACCAGCTGTAATTTACAGAGATTAATAGTTTTAGCAGTTTCTAGATGGATTTCATTTGATTATCCAACCATTAAGCCAAATGTATCGTTTTCGAAGCAAATGACAGACTCCATGGTACAGTTATTTTCAGTAAGTAATGGATGCATTCCACGCGCTATTCACTTTGACCGCTTAGATATTCGACGAATTATTATTCAATACAAAGAAAATTAAGGGTGTGTCATTAGATTCCGAATGTGAGAAAAAGAGTTCGCTTCAATTTAATTTACTCCATTTGACTATGCATCTCACAAAAATTAATGATGATACTTTTTTCACACGTAATGAATTACTATACGTCTTTTGAAATTAGGTTGTAGAATGGAGTTCTTTTGGAAAGATATCTTCGTTTATTTTACAAATTTGTTTTCTGCCTGGCTATTCCTGTCACATATAACGTTTTGGTTAAAGGTTTTGAGTATTACCTATAATCATCTCACTTTTATATAAATACCTCTCTGCATTGAATGACACGTGGGATAAATTTAGCATTGTAAAGCTATACTTAAGTGAAATATTTAAAATATAAAGGTTTCATGAAAGTTTTTATGTTCAGCACACATTATGGTACAATATTATTATAACTTATAACTTATTGTTAAAATTCAGAATAAAAAAGATACCTTAATAAACAAACTTCTAAGAAAATAAATCAAAAGTTTTTTATTTATGGTATTTATTTTTCAAAAAAAGAAATATATCATTTACGAAAAAGTTTGCTTATAATAAAAGCAAATATGCACGCTTTTTAAACGAATAGGAGTAGTTATTATGCTATTTGAAAGTTGTTATAACTAAAGTATTCAAGCACATTATTGTTTTATTATTTCAAATAGGTAAAATTATTGTATTAACTCAATTAGAGATCAATATTGCTGTTTCTAATTCAGAAAATTAAAACAAAAATTTAAAAGGAAGAATTTGAGAAAAAAAAAGAGAAAGAAGAAACTTATGTTGCATAACTTTTTCTCTCGTTGTTATCCATCTATACCTCAACCACTGATATTTAAAGAAAAATATTTAAACACGATTTATATTTATAATTTTTAGCTATATGATTTTATCAATATATATTTATTAATAACATATCGTACATGCCTCAAACCTTCAAACGGGGTTTGCTCCATTCCAAATTTTTTATACTTATTAATTTTTTTAAAAAAACATATAATCATTAATAAATTATTCAATAAAAGAAAATGTAAACCAAAATAGAAATTAATCACATATGTTTTTAAAAATAAAACAAGTAGTAAGTACATAAAAACAAAATCGCATAGGCTTTATAAAATATGTATAACCAATACACCGAAATTGCTATGCATTGAAATTCAATATCATATTATGCATTGATATTTTCCTTCAAAATAACCTACTCATCCGATAGAGGAAAACTCTGCTGTGTATTGTTTTCTGAATATTTAAATCCAAACTACGATCCTACCATTTCCAGGACAATTTGTTTATCTTCCCCCAACTTCAAAAGCATCCGCTTTTATGATAGCAATCGTTCGGATCTTACATTGCCCGTGATGACAAACATGATTTACTGGCTGATGTTTTTACGACCCCGAATTTTAGAGCCTCTCCTGTTATCTTGGGGAAACATTACGGATTCGGTATAATACGAGATGCGTCGTTTTTAGCATCCGAATGCGCTCTTCAGCAATCACGAATAGCGATATTCGACACAATATTCTTTACTGAGAAAGTTTAATGTAAGAGCTTTCAACTTATAACGGTGACATTTGGAAAAATACTTTTCTTTAAGGACGGATTCTCTTCCGTGATATTTGAGACAACAATCGTAAAACCCATTACTGTAGCATCATTTTTTTAGCCCCTTCTGAGAAATGGAATCTCGTTTGTAAAACTGATTGAGCAGAACTCAAAATTTACTCAACCGTATTATAATAAGGAATACGGAAATTGTATCGAATATATAAATACTTTTTTTGCTTTGAATATTACAAGTATTAGCAACAAGTTTAAAGTTATGAAATTTTTGAATGCAAATTCATATGAATCTATTCATATTTATCTGATGTTGTAAAGGGGATAGTAAGTGATAAATGTTTTTTTATATTTATATATTAGTAAATAACAGAATCATTTAAATTCTAACCTAAATGATAGTAGGTGCACCAGTGGGTGGAAACTGTTTTAAAAAAACTTTTTACCAGAAACATATAATCTTCTAAGCTAGATAAACATACAATTTAGAAAAATTGGAATTCGACAAGAACAGTTTCTGGACCTTACATACATTACCTGCACCTTACATACATTACATGCACCTTACATACATTACGCCTCATTCTTGTTTCTTAAATATTCTGGAAAAATACAAGTTTTATTTCAAAATAGCTTTTGAAATTCTTAATGTAAATAATATTTCCTCCATTCCTAATGGAAGTGTGATGTATTCATCATTTAAAATTATTAATTTAATGAATTCTATTTTTTTTACATAATGAATCGAACTCCATTTTATGATGTTCTTTTAAACAACTTATACATAATAATTGCATTTGAAAGTATATGATCAATCTTTTACGCGTTATTTTAAATATATACATTTCACCTAGTCCAGTGCAGCAAAAATGTTCAAAAGTTTCAATATAAAAAAATATTTACTGCTATCTATTCACTGAAACAAGTATAATGGCTACGAAGAAACTGATGCATTATTATGCAATACATTTCAAAACATTAAGCCATTTTAGAAGTATGCAACAATTGTGTAAATATTAAGCTACATTAGCATAATTCAAAAACAACTCACAATTTTGCTTACTTACATACAACATATTGCTTATTTTAAGTTACATATAAAAAATTACATAAGCTTTATTTTTTCATGTAAAAATCAGACGATTATCTTACGGAAAACATTATAAGTCGTGAATAATATTTACGTGCCAGATTTAGCAGAATTTTATACATTTATACATTAAAAACAAAAACTTTTAAGCATTGCAGATTTAATTGAATGTAATTATTGAGTGTTCAAATATGTATGGGCTAAAACAAGAGCATTAAACCATTTTGTATACATTCTCCTTTTTTTAAAAAAATCATGAAAATATATACAGTATTTAAAATAAAGGAAGAAAGCTACTTTCCAACATTATGTAAAAATCATATATATTATAAATAAGTTTATAAAAAGTTCTGAAAAGAGTAAATAAATCCTTCAAGAAATTTACATTATTTCATTATAATACAATTGCATCTCTATGTAAATAAAACTAATTATTTGTATAAAATAGTTTTAATGTGATTAAAAAACAATGAAAAAATCATTTTATTTCTTAAGCATTGGAAGTAAAAATATTTGTAAGAGAAAAGTTACATAATTTCAGTTCTATTTAAATACATCATCAAAATATATTTATCATGATGATTGATATAATTAAATAATATTATTTACAGCAAGTGAATAAACAATTTATGAAAAATGCCTCACATATATTTATCTACATAAACATTAAAATTAAGTTTAGCCATTGAATCATTTTATTTGAGTTAAAGATAAAGGATATATTTTTCATTACTGCTTCTAGATGTTTTAAAAAGAAAATAGAAAACAATTGATAAAAAGTAAGGTGTTTAAATGAAATGTTACGTTTAATGTATTTTTATTTTTGATGAAAAACACTACATTAAAAAAATCTTTATTTTTAGTATTCAAATGGAAATAAAAAAATTTGAAATATATGAAGAAATGTGTATACTTATATAATTCACTGGATCCAAATTTTATAATTCTTAGTTTTCGCAATATAGTTGATCTTTTTCATCTAAAAATGACATATTGCTTAGTTCACAGCCTGTGCAATGATTTAAATAATCGCAAACTTATTGATGACAAAGAATTTATATAAGGTATATAATTTCTATCAATGTGTTTCAATAATTTATTATTTATGAATTTTCGATTTTTTTTCTCTAATGGGCTGTGGATTGGTATTTTTACCTTCCAGACCTCGTACATTCCCCATGAGCTAGTATCATATTTAAGTGCGGCACCATACAGGCAATATCAATTGCTGCAAGTGTTTTGGACACCCAATTTTCTTCCCAGAGAGAGGCACCTGAGCTCTAGGCATGCGAAATTACACTTAGGAGTTTACGTTTGCCTAGAGCACCCAAGTCAAATGGGTACTGAAGGGATTTTTTACATGCCGCACAATCATAGGATATGGAGTCCGATGTCAAACCCACAACCTAGAGTGCGGAAAGCCAGTGACAAACCAACTACGCCACCCAGCCGGCAAATTTGAAAATGTAAGTTATTTGTTTTTTTAAGATTACTTTATAACAGAGAAATACAAGTATAATATATATATATATATATATATATATATACATTAAAAACTTTCTCTTTGATGATTTATGTGGATTAGCTTCTAAATTCCATGCATTAAAATGGCTGTATCCTAAAGGGTCTTTAAATAAATTGCCTTTAAAATGTTTTATTCATATTCCATGTTTCTAAAGGTATACAAAATCGTAATTTCTATTCTATATTTTAAAGCGGAATTTGTTTCAGAATAAGTTTGTCATGAAATTAAGTTTTAAATTAACCCTTTATCTACCGCATTATGTTTTACTGCAGTTTTTCCATGTAATATATTTTTTCGATCACAACATTAAAAATGAAGGGATGTAGATAAACAAAAAACTCAAGTTTGGGAATTTAATCCTTTTGAGTTAATTAATTAATTAAATATATTCAACTGTAAAATTAGTAATATGCACTGTTCACTTAAAATAACTAGTCAAATCGTTTTCTAAGTTCTTCATTAACATACAAAAAAAAAGAAAAAAAAAGAAAATAAACTTAAATTTTGGCATTAACTATATTTTCGGGCCAAAAATGATAACCTTCGCAATTCACTGAGAATGCAATTTCAGCTATAAAACTATTTGCCCCTTCCTCGCTAAAAGACTCATTATATAACCCTTTCTGCGATACAGCTTGAAAGAGTAGATTTTAAAGAATATTCCTGCTAAGTATCGTCAGAATATTGGTAAAAATATTTATTCTATGTAATTTTAAAGTAAGTGGTACTTATAAGTACCGTCGCGATAGATTAAGAGTTAAAGAAAGTTATTTTTCTTCAGGATTTAATCTTAATTAGAGACAACGTTTTGTACAAAAAGACATGACATGGCACAAATTTACCCTTATAAAGTTTATTTTGTTGATATTGAACATTGACAAAAATTAAGATGTATTTATATTCATTTGTGCATTGTATTATATATAGAACATAATAAATTCTACGTAGAATTTAGGACTATAAGAAACATAAATTTATTTAAGCAACAAAAATAGAAAGCATAAGAAATATCTGCGTTTGAAACAAGAGTAAAAAATAAATAAATAATACATATTTACAATTTTTTTTATAAATTTTAGTTTATTGCACCGAAAGAGAGAGAGAAGCAGTACGCTCAGAACATAAACATACTGTTATAAAGCACATATTTCATCTGAAACAATGCTCTATTTAGAAAAAAATAAATTTCCACCTTTCCAAAAAATAATAAGTTCATAATTTTAGAAGTAACTTTGGTGTCAAAAATGATTCCTTTAAATCTATAGCAATGGTTTAGTTGTTGTTACGAGACTTTTTCTCAGTATAAAATTATGTGTTTTGAACTGCGGTAAAATTTGCAACGGGTTACCTACTAAGTACTTAATACTAGAATTTGCATTACAAAAACAGTACTTATAAAGTTATTCTTTACGAGCTGATACGGGGCAACCGATACCTTGCTTAGTCACAAACTTTGGACATTCCCATATTTGAACTTTAGAATCAGGTAGCATTTAAATGTACCATAAATAATTTTTATGTGACTCAGGGAGTCTCATCCAGTCATGAAAGCCACTATAAAGAGTTAGAAAAGTGTTTTCCATACTTTACTCATGAAGATGAAAATTTATGCCAGTCTAAAAGTTTTATTAGCAACTTAAAAGAAGCTCTAAATATCTATCGATTATTTCTTTGGGAGATGTCTGCTGTTTTTAACGGCAAGATATTTTGGATTCCCAAAAATAGTCATACAAAGAAGGAATCTAACTGTATCCATGAAATTTGCCTTTGAAAAATTATTGAGATATTTTGAAGGCAAGACATTTTTAAGGATTAACTTATCGTTACATAATATTCCCATACATTATTTTAATAGATATATATTACACAAGAAGACTATTAAAATACTGCACGATTTGTAAGTACATTAAAAATGAATTGGAGTAATTGTGGTTTAATAGGTTGATGTGAAGTACTATGTATTATATAAAACATGTCTTTAAAACAGGGTATATGTGTTTAAAAAAGTTTAATAAATAAATTGGAAAAAATATACACACAGAAATATATATATATATCGTTTTTTAAATATTTGTAATGACATATTTTTCCCATATGTTTAGAATGTATTAATATTTATTTGAAATATGTAAAAAAACTATTGTATTAAATATTATTGAATGACTGTTAGGAGCGACTTAATTTAATATTATAGTGTAGTATTAACTGCTGTGTGTAAAAAAAATGGAACACCTTTGAAAGAGGCATCAGAATTTGATAAAATGTAATACACAAACGACTTGTTTTATTACAAATAAATGAAAAATTTTCCAAAGAAAAAAAACTGTATGAAATGTCTGAAATTAGTATTTGGTGTAGCCACCATGTACTGCAATGAGTGCTGCTAAACGAAGGGGCATAGAATCAAACAGGTGTGGAATGTCTTTTTCTTGAAGAGAATTCCATATGGTTTACATGTGCACCCAAAGTTTGTCTTTTCAAACTACATATCACATTTCAGACGACTTGGTTTGATGATTTGGGTTGGAACCAGCATAGGTGGACGTATTGATCTGCGAATCATTCAAAATGGCAATTTAACGGCTTAAAGGTATGCAGACGAGATCCTGAAAACCCATGTCGTGCTTTACGCTGCAATCACTGGTGATTCCTCTTATTAAATACAGAATAATACCAAAACTTTTCAAGCTCGTCTTATGGGGACTTTTCTTGAAGCTGAAACAGTACAGCGGTATGGAGAGATTGGCATGTTCTTTTGATCTTAATGCGATTGAGCGTGTTTGGAAGACACTCTGACGACATGTTGCTGCGAGACAGAGACATCATGTTAATTGGAGAACAAAAGGAACAAAGAGTGAGGTAGTGTTCTCCAAAGTCTAAACAATAACCTCATCACATCCATACATAACAAGCATGTAGCAGTCTTAAGCATTTTCGGGGAGGGGGACTTCATACCATATTAAACATCCTTTATCGTTTTGAAGTAATTCATTTTTTTCGGCATGTACATGTAATCAAATCGTTGCCCTGAAATATCCCTCCATGATCTTTATACCATTTCAAAGAATTAAAATTCCCATACAATTGCTATTTTGCTTCTTTTATGTATGCATTACGTTTTGCTACATCTGTATTCTCCGTTTTATGCCTATATATGGATATCGCACAATAGTTTCCTAACTTTTTTGTTTGCCACCCTAATTTTTTTTGAGCATTGTACATTACCATGTATAACTGTTCATGGATGGGGGAGTGGAGTGGATTGGGAATGAGTACTCAGTAAGTTAAAACGATTTTCCACATCACATCAGATTAATCTGCAGTGGATTTCCTCCCTCGTATATCTAGAAGGAATTGAGATTGCGGACACTTTGGCCAAGGCTGGCGTTTACGAGGTCCCAGAGCCGTCCGCTCACCTTTTTGGAGATTTTCTCAAGAACTAAACACCAGAATAAGACTGCTTGGATTGCCCCCCCGAGAGCACCATTGGTATTAGTGGTCTTATCTTGGAGGCTCTCTGGCAGACGGTTTTAATAGACAGGAACAAACTCTTCTAGCCAGCTTTTGAAGTGGTTACCTTAAAACAATGAGCTTTTCCGAAGGATCCAAGAGCTTTGAAATGTGTACAGATTGTTCTTCTGAGCCGGCCTCACCTTCTCACTTCATCTAATGCCTAGGACTCACCAAACAGCATTTAGCTGATGATCCCTTGTTGGTGTTAGATTTTTTGAGAGTTTACGAAGTTATGGACCTGGTCTAGTACTGCTGGCCAATGGGGGCGTCCAACAACAACAAGCATGTATGAGAATGAAGGAAAATTATATTAACGTTCAACTATAAAGCAACACGGAAGTTATTGGTGATGAACCTTGTAATTTTGTGCCTTGGTCAATTGACGAGAAGGACTCTTTAGCTGGCTTCCCCCTCTTCCAGCTATCGCACCACGACAATGCATAAATGGCGATTAAATATTATAAAAAAATTAATGAAAAATGATGTGAAAAACTGGCGCATTTCTGAAATTTATCTATATGTATGTATATGTATTTTAACCAAAAATGTATAATTCATACACATACTTTTAAAACGTATTTATTTATATCGAAATTAATAATTTTATGTTTCTTTTTACTTAAACTATAAATATTAATTATTTTTTTTAAAATAAAAATTATTTTTTAAAGAAAAACGTAATCAATTTTGAAATAGCGTATTAAATATTTACTGTCATGATATTAAATATAGGTATTTCCAGGAGTAATATATAGCTATTCTAAAACATATTTTAAATTAATTCCCATTTATGAGAGGAATGCCATATGTTTGTAATTAAAACCAATCCAGAATGTGTCGTAAATAAACACTGTTGTCGACACTGCATTTCTACATGATTTATTTCTAGTCATCAATAGTCATCGATTACGTTGTCGCCCGAAAAGTGTTTCATATTACTATTTTAACCAATTATGCTATAAAACCGTAACAGCTCGATCTTCTACAATGCGATTTCCGATTATGATGAGTTTAAATAATGACATCCTACATAATTGGTGGAAACAGATGACGCCTGTAATTATGCGCAGCACTTATAGAAATGTTGAGAGGCGAAACCTCATTAAGAGGAGTCGGGATAAGGAGACAGGCGTTAATTATGCGATCGATTACCGTAAAGAGTCCATTATGCGTTGAGGGCCATGGTAAGAAGTCAAAACGATGATATAGATTCTAATATCTGATTTCCAATTGGGAAGGTGCCTCATAAAATGAATATTTCATTTTTACTTCTGCTCCCAGTTTTAAAAGTGTGGAATTTAATGAGCGTCTGAGAAGGAGAAAAGTGTCTTTAAAAATAAGTTGCATAAGTTAGGGCCCATTGAATAAATGCTTTCATACTTAGAATTATTCATTTTTATGCGTCTGTAAGATAATAATTATACTCACGCATGATATAAAATAATAATTTTCCTTTAATAGTTAATCTAGAAAGGTAATTAGCATTTTATTAACATATCGCTTAATATGAACTGTGATCGTTGGGGTTTTAAATCTTTGAATTTAAAGAATTACATCTGTGTGTTATATCTTTAATCTTATGTTTGTTTATATGCCAGGTAATTACTTTCTTTTTCACCAGAGCAAATAATGCATTTTTACTACATTATAGCAGCAGAAACTATTTTTAATTATTTTAACTATATAATTATATATGTTGCATGAGTTTTACTAGCTATAGATTTATGTTTTACAGCCTCAAAGTTAACACATACATCACACACATTAACGTTTTACTCTTTTTGAATGCAGTCCATTCCTAAAGGTTTTTAATTAAAATTGATGTTGGGATGACAAATTGAAATATATGTTAACTTTTAATGCAGTACTTTTTCTTATGGAACTTTACATAAAAAAAATTTAAAAATCAATATATGGAACTTAAAAGTTTTGATTTGAATGCTCATTGAGAAATTTGTTGTTGCAATTCATCCATGCCTTTTTAATACTAAGCCAATTTTCTTAAATTAATTATCTTAACTATACACACGCAGTAACAATTCGTTGTAAGTTTAAGCGGGATTTCAACGTTTCATGCTGGATGCGTTTGATCATGTAGTTTGATGTACATCAGCACACAATGATGAACTTCTTGAATGTTGTACATTCTGCTCTTTCAAACATTTTCGTTACCAGCTGTTAAAGTGAAGGCTCCTACAGGTAGCTAATTGCTTACAAAGGAAGAATTGATAATCTTGTACTTCTGTGTTTGATTATAATTCAAATGTCTATTCGGATTATATGGGTTGCAAGCGAATTGGCATCTTTGCTACGGTACACTTCTCCCTTCCAACAAGCAAATTCTTTGTTCGGATTCCCTCACCAACAGAATGGAAAGACATTTACAAAATATGTTGGTTTATTCTCTTACCTGAAATGCTCGAGTTTAAGTTTCCGGATCTTAGCTGCAACTACCCAACACCTGGAATTTGTTTGTACCCATACTTCCATGGTATTGAAATTTCCTTGTTACGAAGTACATGTATACTACTTTCGTCTTATTAACTTTAAAAAAAAACAAATTTAACATATTTTTTGTGTATGACATTTGATTAGATAAAGTAATCGAAACTGTTGTTATAATTATTCTTACAAACACACACATATATACACACACACACAACACACTTACACATATATATATATATATATATACATAAATATATATATATATATAAATATATATATATATATATATATATATATATATATATATATATATATATATATATATATATATATATATATATATATATATATATATATATATAAACTTCTTCATATATTGCAAACTTTTAGTGAGAAAAGATGGACTCTCACCAAATTCGACTTCTTCCATCAGTGTAAAATAACGTGTAGCATGTTTCATCTGAACACATTACTCATTTACAATCATCCGGTGGTGTATTCTTTCACGATACAAATGTAAATGAATTTGTGCATTTCGGACAGAGATGAGATGATTTCCTGAGAGACATCTTACTATACATTCCTGTCCCGTGTAATCTTCTACGCATGTTTTGAGCTGAAATCAGTGGGTAATTGCCTTGTTTGATGATCTATGTCAGCTGAAGTGCAGTAGAGTCTGTGTTCTGCCGTACAATTTCTCGATGATGACGCCGATCATGCTCTTTGAAATTTGTGCTGAAAACGCACAGGGTTAACTTCTAAAAAAACTGTGGGTTTTGATTTCAGTTTTGGTTCGAAATCGAGGCTCCTGTAAACGGCCATCAACAGTAAGCCCTTTTGTTTAAATATTGAAATTGTAGTCATTTTTCCAATTTTACATCATCCATCGTGAAAGCATTCTTCCACCTTACTTATTCCATATTCTTAACATGTGCAACCCATGTTATAAAAAATAATGCATACTTCATATCCCTAACATGCATTCAAATACAAATCGCAAATGTTTTTTTTAAATTCCTTGGCCAGAGTGTGTATGTATGCATGCATATGTATTGCATGCTAGATTGTCTTTCAAATGTATGAAATATGCATGGAAGTAGCGGAAAGGTTTTAAGGAATTAATTCTAATTCAATCTAGAACATCTTCGTAAGTAATATATATTTTTCATCTAACAGGAAATACCACATCTCCATAACAGCACACATTTTAAAAGTAACTCAACTATTGAAGTTAGTAATCAACGTTTCACACATTGTCAATATTTCATAAGAAAGTTTTTATGACTCGATTTCATCACTTCCATGATACAGAACAAGGCATTGTGAGAAGATTAATTGAAATGAGAGATGGCCCTTCAGCAATCTCAACCAACATGATAAAAACACATATCATACACTAACTGGAGAGATAATTATCTATAGAGTTAAAAATCGTAGGTAAACAAACGCATATATGCATGTATTTATGTATGTATGTGAAGCTGTCTTCTCTCAAACCGCTGAACACAGATATGTGTAGTAGGTATCAAAAGATTGGAAACGTTACGAGAAAGCTATTTTGAGTATTACAATTCCAAAATTGTTGTTAGTTAAAAATATATTAATTACAAATGGAAAAATGCTCGATTAATTTTCCCCTGTATGCAGTCTATTCCATAAATGCGCTGCCGAAGAACCGATGGAGAAAGATTTTCGGCATTTTCGTCGTATTTAACTCTGTAATCTGATTTTCCGTTTAAAAATTAGATAAAAATAATTCCTAAATACGAAAGATAATTGCTTTATATCGATGTGATATAATTTTATTTTTACAAAATCACGACTGTTTCCATTTTTTGAGATTTTTTCTAAGATGAATAAATTTGGACGCGTTTTTAAGTCGTTCTTTGTGGATTTCTTATATTTCTATAGAATAAACATTAAGTACTAACACAGTTCACACTTTGTTCTTTTAGATTCAGTTATTTTTTAAAAAAATAAACCCCAACAATTTTTTATTTAAGATTTTTCAAAAAATACTCACAAATCTACATAAAAATTTCACCAAGTTCCCTGATTATAAAAATAATCGCACCCTACTTTGTTCAGCTTGTCAAACGTTATTACTTCATTGTGTTTTGAAAATATAAGGAAGTAAAAAGTTAAAATATTTCTGTTTTTATCAGATAGTTTCATTTTATAATTATTTTCTAAATACGGTGAATGTAAATAAATTTCTAGGTTCCCCCCACGGTACTTTCTTTATAGTTATATATTTTTAATCGAAAATTCAAAATTCTAGAAATAAGCATTCGTTGCAATAACTAGTTGTAAGAATTTTTTAAATCATCATTTAATAATGATAGATTTTCATGAATACATTTAAAAAAATAAAGTGGTATTGTTTTCTATTATTCTTTACTAAATTAATTATTTTAGAATAAAACTGTACTCAGCTTGTTTTCTTTTGGATAAAACTAAATTAGTGTTTTGAGACATTTTTATGCTAACTATATGTAACGATTGATTGGTAAATGAAAATTTCAGATCTTTCTTATTATTTTAGGTTCTAAGCAAGTATTTATTGTTAAAATACTGAATATACTTATTATTTTATTTATTTATTTTTTTTTTTGCAATTTATTACATCAGAAAAGTTTTCTTTAGTGCTTTTTAAATTGATATTTTTCTTTAACTGTAAAAAATTTTGCTTTGTAAATCATTAAGGAAGATCATTAAAATAAATATGAATGACAGGATTTTAGCAATGACTATAATCGACACAGAAGTGCTGGCGTTGACAGGGAAAAGGCAAATTTGCATGTGAACACGCGGCAAAGTCCCGTGCAATGTCGTATTAGGCAGAGGGGAAAGAAACCCGTCCTACTGGGTAAATAAGTGGAATAAATTTCGAAAAAAGGAATTTCAATGCCATATTAATATAGAAATCAGCCCCCTAAGTGCTGATATTGAGAGGGGAAGGGAGAATTCATACAGTCATGAAAGCCCGCGCTACGCAGGGCCATGCAGCTAATAGTTTGTAACCTCAATTCTTCCATAAAATATCTCTCAATTTTTGTGCGAAGAGTTTTTGGAGCATGTCTTTAAACCATAAAAGCTGCATCATACACTAAACTATGAAAGTCCCCTAGAAATACAATTCCAAACGCATTGTAAGTATTTATATTAGAAAAGAATATTGCGTCTATTTTTGAAAATTTACATATAAAAAATTTTAAAAAATGTATCCAATGAATTAAATTTCTAGATTGGTTAAAGAATAACAATATGCATGATTCCATCGTACTTCTATAATGCGAGTGACACGCTGTTAAAACATAACTATTTGTTTAATAAAATGGCAAAGGGGAACATTGAAGTCGGTAGAATATCTTTTAGATTTCTAGAAACACACTATATGACATAAATATTTTATTATCAAAGAGGTTATTCTACACTGCTGGCCACCGTAAATGCAAAACCAAGGAAGACAAGAGATAGCACACGAAAATTTATTTTGTAGATAACATGTTAAGCAAGTATCAAATGATTAATTTATAGACTTCTCTGAAGTGTGGTTCCTGCCAGAATCAGTACCCAGATTAAAAGCTATTGTTAGGGATCATTTATTCAAAGATACTTTGGATGTGTTTTGGGGTAAAGTAGACCAAGCAGCTTCAACGCGTTGTCAAAGTTGATCTGGTGTGGCTGCTGGGGTGTAATCTGGGTCAATCATTCAGCAACCCTGGACCACATGTTTTCTATCGGTGAAATATCCAGAGAACGACCGACCAGGGAAGCAATTCAATCTGGTGATTGACGAAGAATCATTGGACAATGCGTGCCACGTGTGGTCGCACATTATCCTGTTGAAATATGGCTGTGGCCAAGCCCTGAAGGTAAGGAAGGATAACTGGCTCCAAAACTTCGGAGATGTAGCACTGGTTGTTTTAAAAATCGGTAATGCGTACTAGAGGAGTGCGAGAGTGATATCTAATACCGCCCCATACCATAATACCCGTTGCATAACCAGTGTGGTGGTGCATAACACAACTGTTCAGCATCCTCTCTCTACGGTATCTCCAGACTCGAATCCGGCCTTCGTGGAGATGCAGACAAATGCGTGATTCATCTGTAAAGACAACTTCATTCCATTCTGCCGCCCACATTCTTCTTTCATCGCACCAGTGGTGGCAGAGACGTCTGTGGTTCTGCGTCTAGGGTAGACCAAGCAATGGACGTCTTGCGGACAGACCACTCAACTCTAAACGGCGTCGAATAGTACGCGCAGACACTGAATGATGCGTTACAGACTCAATGTGCTGCGCTACGGTTCATGATGTGACTGAGCGTTCCGTCACTATCATGCGCACAATTTTCCTGTGCTCACGTGAAGTGGTGCACTGAGGTGGATGCGATCGACCACGTAGGTCCGTCGTACCCCTCCTGCATCCAACGGTTACATATCAGCATTACAGTTGTTTGGTTTCATCCAACACGACTAGCGATTTCCCTGAAAGATAATTCATAATCTCGGTAGACCACTATCCTTCTTCTGTCGAACTCGGATACTTGATCAAAAGCTGATCACTGTTTTCTACGAGACATAACTGGTCGTTTTTTGAAAAAACCACAAGAAAAACAGAATTGCCGAACTCGATTAAGATTTAAAGATTTTAAGATTATTCTACCAGATCTTATTTTAATTTCTGTCAGCGTATTGAATTGAAGAAAGATCATTCATCTTTTTGTCAATGATACCCTTGGCACTGGTAAAAGAGACAGCATTTCTTGTTGTCTGTTGGATGAACAATCTCTTCTTTGCTGGTTAATCCGCTAACTCATTGCCAGTTACATCACAGTGTTCTGGGATCCAGTGCAAGATGTTTTTAGAGTACTCAGACAGACTCTGCAGCATTTTTTTTACAATCAAGAATATTAGACGAGACAGGAGTAGAATTTTAGCTCACAGCAAGAATTGCCGCTTTTGAATCGCAGAAGACAACAACCCTAGTGTAGTTATTCAGATGACAATGCAACTGCACAAGGGCTACTTGAAGGGCAGCAAACTCACCATCAAAAGCGGTGGTGAATTTTCAAGTTGTTAAACAAAGGGAGAAAAGTTTGCAATACACTCCTGCTCCAGCGTTGTCAGAGTCTTTCAAAAGGCTTCCATTAGTATAGATTAGCACCCAATCAGGTTAGAATGCATGGCGTCCATCGTTTCCAGGGCAAGTGACCATAAAATTGAGACATTTTGCTATTTTTTGGAAGTTGCCTGTATAAGCTCAGTTAAAATTCAAAAACTTTTATCAATAGTTGGGTCCAGAGGCTTGGTGATGAAATCTAAATCAAGCTGTCCCTTAAGTTCCAGTACACCCTGCACAAAGCCACGTTGGGTTTTCAAACGCTTCCTTGAGTCCAAGTGGAGTTTTCTCAAAAGGAAAAGGCCGTCGGGTAATTCATAGTAGCAGGGATCTCTCTTGAAATATATTCTTCAAGGGTTTATTTTCTTTCATCAAAAACATCGCATCGATCGGGGTTTTTTAACAGCCTCTGTGATTATCCGTAGTGCCTGTTTCTGGATTCAATCAAGTATTTCTTTTACAGATTTAAATGCTGTAATCAGGGGCTTACAACAGTAGGTCAATATGGGCAAAATAAATAACTCACAATTTAAATTTAGGGTATGATTAGAACAACCCCACCTAGAACCAGCTAGTCTTTTCAAGTGTCATTTTATTTTTGTGACACGATTTACAATATTTTCAGTATGGGCTCTCCGGGATAACTTATGATCAGAGGTCACACCTAAATAGATAAAACTATTCTCTTCGAAATGACATTTCGTCGATATGACAGATCGATAAGCAAGGGCAGATGTGTCAAAGAGAATGTGACTGAAACTGTTTTATCCAGGTTAACCTTCCTGTTATTTTCATTGCACCAACGCTCCAAGACCTTAAGCGCTAAATCCAAGCAATTATTTCTTAATTGTGTGGCTTGTTTCTTGCTAGATTCAGTCCAGATCACAAGGCTGTCAGCATAAAGTAGGCATCTAACTATAGTAATCATTTTGAGCTGGTGGTCATTTATGTAAACATTGAATAGAGTGCAGCTGGATACTGAACCCTGAGGTAGTCTAGTCTTAAAAACACCGCATTTGGAAAAGCCTCCTCCATATCTGGTCTTAGACAAACGCTGGAATAGAAAACCATAAAACCAATTAAACATGTTGTTCTCAATACCAAGATCGTTGTGTTTTGCGCAAGAGTTTATCGATCCATACAGTGTCATAAGCAGATTTTAGGTCAATGAATACCGCTGAAAGTATTCTGCTTTTATCCAAGGAATCTTTGATATACTGGATAATGAATGCTACCTGTTGTTTGGTAGATCTAAATTGTCTGAATACAGCCTGATTCTTTGCAAGGAGGCTTTTTGTTTCTAAGAACCAATTAAGACTTTTATAGTTACAGTTCTAACCATAGTTTCCTCTATATTGCTGCTAAGTGAGGATGGTCTGTATCTTTGAACATCTTTTTGTTCTTTATATTTTTCATGGATTGGTAAAACTATGGTTCTAAGCCATTGAGATGGAATGGTTCCCAAATTCCAAATCAAATTGAATAACTTTAACAAAGTGCTTAAGCCACAAGTACTCATATGTTGAAGGAACTTAGAGTGTATGAAATCTTAGCCTGAAGATTTCTCCCTTTTAAGGCAAGTGATAGCTTGAGTGAGCTCCGTTAAATATAGAGATGAGTTGAAAAGTGGATGAGAAGATGCTCAAGCACCAAAATCTGTGACAAATGATTTAATTTCACGCTTTAAAATCATTTAAGATATTCTAGCATATTTATTTTTTTGGTGAAAGTTAGTAAAATGTTTGACAAATGCATTGCCGATTTCCGTTTCAAAGGTGATAGTTTTATTAGCGACATGAAAATGTTGTTTACGAGCACACTTACCTTCAGTTTTGATACCAGAAAAGAAATTGAAAATTTTCTAATATATCTCTGATAATTGACGCCAGATACGAAATCATTAAACAATTTTCGTTTTTCGACGAGCACAGTTTTTTTTTAAACGGCGCTGATTGCTTTCTCCACGCCTGGACATCCGAAGATTTGTTTGTTAGCTCGACTTTTCTTCTAAGTCTGTTGCGCTTAATCTTCATGTATATGAGCTCTTCCAACTAAAATCATCTATATATCTTCACTCTACATACACGTTTTTTTACACAAAATAAAATCTTTTACTTAATAAATTCACAGTTTATGCTTGGATATAGGGTGAAATCGATACGATCGGAGTAAATACTTGCTCAGACATTGCGGAAAAGGAATTACAATCAGTTTTCTTGAAGTTCCATGAGTCTCTAGAGAATGACGTTTACTGCTTACACGTGAACCAAGAATAATTTCTGTTATACCTTGACTGTGTCTGGAACCCAGATCGTCAGTAACGTAGCGTCTCGAGTGTTCACCGATGTCCGAAATGACCAGAGGAAAGTCAGGAGACGTGGACGATCCATTATAGTGTAGCTATGTGTGAGGATCACTGTGGTTATAAACTATATCGAAAGTACTGGGACTCAAAAAACACTCTACGCTATTCTCCGCATCATTAGAGTCGTTATACACCCAAATTGGGGAGTGGGCATTAATATCTCCCAGGAAAACAGTTTGAGTCAGAGAGTAAATGTAAGATAATTCAGGTTTATTATTGGGTGGGCTATAAATAGTGAGAATGTTAAAACGTTTTCCTTTTTTCCAAAGGTTTAGTTTGATGACTTCACTTTTATCAGAGGCCACGGTAGCCGAGTAGTTAAGGTATCAGATCGTGGCTGGCCTTGTCAAAATTTTGAGCCCAATAATACTAAAGACCCGCCATGTAGGGGAGCGAAGCATGTTAAGTTTGTCGAGAGCTCAAACGTCCTGCCGTTGGCTTGGTGTGTTAGTTAGGAGAGGGGGTACCAGCTCAGGTGTCGTCCACGTTACTTGACCAAGGTTCAAAATTACGTGGTCGGTCACCAAAAATCCTCGTGTAGCTGAACAGTGTGATGTTTATATCCTCTCACTCACTCACTTCTATCAGGACAACAGTCCATATCTTTAATAATGCGTAAATCAGCGGTGAGCCCAGTTTTAACTCCAACGAGGATGCCACTCACCACTTGTTAGACTTACGAAGATATATAGGGAGTATAACTAAAAAAAATATTTTAGTTTATCATTGGTGAGGGTTGCCTCCATAATAGTAAAGGCATCAATATTATAAGTGTTAAGCGACTGCACAAGCTCTGCTCTCGTGAGTTGGTATAAGCCACCCGAGTTACACTGCAAAATACTCAAAGCCTCTCTGTAAGGCATTGTAGGAACTAGCCAAAATTGTAGATCACTTAGCCACAAATCGTTACCAGAGAAAAGTTGCAGTTAAATTGTAGTGTGCATTTTTAACAATCTGGGTATTAATCACTTATGATTGCAGATATTCTTCGCTCTAAAAACATAAGACAACGTTGATTGAGGATTAAGTATTCAGTAACGAAATCCGTTTTTAACTGCCTCTTGATTACTATTGACTTATCTGAATATGTCGTGGATAATGAATTTGAGTCATTCCCATATTATGACTCACAAATAAATTCAAATGAAGATTAATAAAATAAGTATGAAATGAATTTTTCTTCGATAAACATTTCTCTTCTAGTGAATTGTGACACAATAGTAGTACAGTAGGAAATAGAAGAAATGCTGACCCGTTTCCTTATTGTTTTTCATACAGAAACACATGGTTCGCCTTTCGTTGAATTTGTTCAAACTTACCCGACATTTTTCGACCAACACATAATCGTCGAAAGTTTTACATACCACGCTTGTGATTTGTATGGAAAGCACTTTAACCCAGCTTTTAACCCAGCTTGTCTCAGTGTATATTGAAAAATCGAAAACAAAAGATTATTTAAAAATCATTAATTTACTGAAAGAAAAAGAAAAGAAACACATTCTGACATAATAAAAAAATAAAAAACAACAAGTGCACTGATAAAATACACTTATAAATGCATCAGTATTGCACACATGTATTTGATAATCAATTTAACAATATTAAGTAAGGGGCAAGATCAATACTTACCAGTGACCCCATGTGGGCTTGTCATATAAAAATTATATTCAAAAATTAGCTCTTATCTTGATAAGTTGTACGGTTTATAATTAATTCACATTATCTGCCAATTAAAAGCTACGCGATTTACTCCCCAATCCCTCGTTTTCCACGTAAGCGAGCGTATGGGATGCATTTGGGGGGGGGGGGTAAGTAAGAAACCCTCTGAAATATAGGTAAATCCTTCGTAAAAATTGTCAAGGTTTTTATAGAATTCCAAAGCTTTCGGAATAATTTTATGGATAGCACTGCGCAGAAAAGATCGTACTTCGGAAAGACGTACACATACGTTCACGACAATTAACACTTTGGCTGAGCGAGCCATTTATATACGCCAGTAGCACTTTGGTGGTAGCTTTAGCGTCAAAGTATAATATTATTGAATTCAATACATTATTATATATATATGTTGGGGGGCGCAATGAAAATTATGGTTGAATATTGGGTCACAAATATTGAAAGTTTGATTAGCATTGCTTTAAACCATTGAATAATGCTTCAGAACATTCAAGTAGAAATAACGCAAGATCTATTTGGAGAATCTATTCAGCTCATGTCGAATCAAGGTAAAGGCGTATCAAGTCCAATGTTAAGCCAAAGTCTTATTGAAACATTCCTCCTGTGACTATCAAGCTGCTGCTTATAAATAATTCAGTTATTCCCAAATTGCTTTTGGTTCATGTTTAATCCACTAGCATTCCAGATATCTTATTTTGTACATATGTACACAGTTTAATCATGCTATTGAAAACGAATTTAATATCCAGAATCACCTTATTTTTCACCTGAAACAGAATTTAAGTATCTGGAAGTGTAAGTGTTGGGTTACAAATAGGATACTTGACCATTAAAACCCCAAGGGATCTCACGCAATTCGTTAAAATTCCGAAGTTAAAGGTTTTGATGTCTGAAGCTTAGAGAGACAGAAATGCTCCTAAATATTACATCAGGAATTCAGAAACAGAAAATCTAAGGTAAACGGTAGTAAATTGAAGTGTTGCTAATCGAAAAACTGAAGAAAAATTTTGGTCACATGACAAGTGATCTTGTCCGGCTTAATGAACTTGGTATATATCATTGATATAACCCTTTAAGGTATCCGACTACGTTCGGAACCGTGATTTTGCAAAAGCGTATACATGGATGATATTTATGATAATTAGTGGCACTTAGATTAGAAAATGTATATAAAAATTGTTTTAAGAATAGTATTAAAACAAAAAATTATTTATGTACAATATTTTGACCAAAAATGAACATAGAATGACCAATTTTCAAAATCTTCTCCTTTTGTGAAAAATGCTTCTATTATAATAATATTTTACCTGCATATACTTCAGATCTCTGTATAGAGGTTCAACTAGAATTTTGGAAATATATAACTTAGAAGTGGGTTTATCCATGTTTAATGATAACACAGAGGAGAAATTTTAAGGAAAAAAACGCCGATAATTATTTCAATTGGTTGTAACTTTGAAAATAATGTGATTTTTTTTTAAAAAAAAAGTTCCGACTCTCTAGAAAGAGAGAGAGAGAGAGAGAGAAGTCTTTACTTTATATAGCAAAATATTATTATTTTAGAAGTATTTTTTTATAAAAGGAGAACGTTTTGAAAAAAGGTTATTCTAAGTTAATTTTTTGCCAAAATAATGTATTTAATTAAATATTTTGTCAAAATGTCCTTAAAACAGTTTTACACATACATTCTAATCTAAGTGGCACTTAATATTATGAAAATTATTCATTTATGCCTTTTTTAAAAATCATGATTCCGAACGTAGTCGGATACCTTAAGACCCAACCGTATGATCATGACGTTTAGGTATTCATATAGGTTTTTGCTTCTGGAATAGTCATACTTAAGAAATGTCAAATTCGAACAATTGAGTGGGTTTGCAGAAAGTTTCAAATATCCCTTTTTTATCAACGGATGGTGGTTTTAGTCTATGTTTTACATCCAGCTTTTCAAGTCTAGCGTTGTGAACAAAATTGCAACGAAATCATATCACATTTTTATCCGTCATAAAAGGTAATTATCAAATTGCTGTACTCAATTCATTAAAGTTACAATTATGAGGAGTTACAAACACTATAAATTTCGATCTTGGAGTACAAAATATGGTTAACATAATTTCTTCTTTGTTCTATTGGTTTGGTATTACTCTAGATTTTTCAACTTTTTAAAACAATGCAAAATAAAAAAAAACTATAAACATTGTTGGTTTGTTGCGAGTAGTTTATCCGTCTAATAAGTCATTTGAATATTTATCGGTGGACACAATTGGTGGTTTTTACTTTTATAGTTTAGCAAAAAGAATGGGAAAAAAGACAAATAATTGCCCATGATGCACGATATGCATATGAAACTTACCCAATTGTTTAAACAAGCTTTACAAATTCAAATTCCTCAAAAATGATCATTTGATATCCTTCTTGAACATCACCCAAATTTATAAAAAATTAGGGGCAGTGAAAAAACTTATAAGTTTCTTAGAACTTATAGCATAAATTATTTAGTAACGACTTATCTATATCCATAAGAAAATAAGGAAATAGAACAAGTAAATCTGTCAATAGTCACTAGAGAGTGATAAAGAAAGAGAGATTAAATTATAAAGAGTAAATTTCAATCATATTTGGAGGTCTAAAGTACAAATTCATATAACTGATGCCAATTGTAACACATATTCTGTAGCAAATGCAAACAATTTTGTCGCTGGCGTGCCCAAAATATTGTGTCGCGAGTCAGAATGACACGCGTGCCAATGTTTCGCCTTCGTCATCCCTGCCCTACAAGATAATTAGACGATGTTGTTAATGGGAATCAACGAACAGAAGTCCATCGTGAATGATAGGGTCAACTGGAGGAAGATCAGTGGGTAAGCCTTGACCTTGTAAAAGGCTGTTGAGCTAATGAAGAAATGGATGAAATTGTTTACTTTTTTACTTATTAACGATCTATCATTAGATATTTCAGGGTATAATTAGGTAAAGCATGAAATGTTTTATCGATTATTACTTTAGCTGACTTGTCCAGTTTTTTTCATGAAACAACTCTGAAATGAATTATACACTTTAAAGTTAACATATAAATAAATGCATATATATAATGATAATCTACGATCATGACTTTTAAAAATATTTTGTAATTACGTAGTTTTGCAGTATTGGCATGAATTGCTCATTATTTCGTTATTTCAGGAAGAAAGGCCTGGTATGATTTTTTTATACTAGTAAAAAAGAAGAAAATTGAAATGAGCAGTATGATAAAATATATCACTTTCTCCTACTTCAAACGAAAGTCAAACCACAATATTAATCCTAAAACATTTTTCAGAAGGTTAAAATTTTTTTTCCAAAACTGGTTTTTCAGTCTTCAATATTCGAGAAAGACGTATTGAGTTGGAAAAAAATATGAAACAAATATTTTCAAATTTTCTAACCTTTAAATCTTCTTTCAAATTCATTGATGCAGAATGTAACATTTTCAGCATTGAAGATAAATTTCTTTCAATCTTTAGAATGGAAACTTGTTATTTTCTATAGTTATATTGTACTATTTCCTGATAAAAATCACCTTCAGGGCAACTTTTAGTTCTTTTACAGTTGAGGGATTGATAAGCGATGATATATAGTTTATTGTTAAAGTATAAATTCTACCTTTTATGAAATATATTGCTCTTTCAGAAAATATCATAAAAAGTAGAGACTGGCGGTAAAACACAAACCATTTTGTTCTATTTGCGTTATATTATGGTTTACCTAGTTATTTCTTGAACCAATAAGTGAAAGAATATTTAATTTTTTTTAGTTTACTTGTACTTTGAAAATAAAATAAGGCTATTCGAGGCATATTTTATCAATCTGAGACTTAATTGAGATACGACTATGCCACCATAGCTTTCACCTCTCTCTCCAATTTTCCACACCCTGCCAAAGTGAGGATTGTGAGAATTGACAGATTTAATTTGCATCAATTCCTCTACAAGGTTGATTTTTCGGAGATAAACTAAATATCTTGCACACTGTTCATTCCAGATTAATATAAGCATAATATATATACACACATATATATAATAGATATTAAATTTAAATAACATTTTTTTTAATAAAGAAAATATGGACCCTGCACTCCCAGATTTTAGTTAGATTCATTTTGTTCAATCGGAATGAGAATAATAATAATTAGGTACTAGCTACAAATGTAATTATGCAGTTATATTAACAGTTAATCATTTGTAATTTCATTTGCATCAGAGTTCGTTATAGAAGAACTGAAAACTTTTAATCATAAAGGTAAAAATCCGAACTAATAAACTAGATATATTTTCTTACTTTTACATTATTAATCAAATACTTATTAATAAGTTTTTTTGAAGAGAGACAAGAAGGCACCTTTACATAAATTCCTAAATCTTAGATTTAGCTGTTATTTAAGAGTGTATGTTTTCACTTAGCATTTTGTAGCGTTCGGTTGTTTAAAAATTAACTGCAAAGATACTCTTGATGAGCAAGCTGCTAAATCTATATGCATATTTCAAATACTTTATAGCACTGTAACTATTAATTTAGAGATGATTTTAAACTATGTCTTAGCAAAAAAAAATATGTACAATGAACTCTTTGGAAATTTAAGTGTTAAAAATATGTCAATGAATAACGTAGAAAATTATTTTCCTGTGTTATTTCTTTTTTAATAATTAGCATAAGTTCTCGTACTTGAGAAGACTTTGTGAAGATAATTTTTACCAGCAGCAAATTTTGAAGGATAATTTTAAAATACACACCATAACAACCTTTACTACTTAACTTTTGGAGGATTTAATTTCAATTTTACTAGCATGTATTGTTTAACATTTTAGGGAGAATTTTTGATAATCTCCTTACAAGAGTCGTTATAGCTTCCACTGTAAAATTCTAATGCATAACTATTTTACGGAGAGGAAATGGATATAGTCTGTGCTTTTTATAGGGACACAATATATATATATATATATAACCCTCAATTACTTACACACACACACACACACACACACACATATATATATATATATATATATATATATATATATATATATATATATATATATATATGTATATATATACATATGTACATAGCTCCAAAGTTCTCCTTACAAAGTCTTATTTCTTTCAGCAGTTGGGATATCTTAAGAGTTTAAATGTTTATAAATCTTATTCCTAAAGAACTGTTTCATTGGATTACGGAGAAAAAATTATACGGGACTTGACTATCATATATACTTTGCTATATTGAGAATATTTTTTTAAATAACCGATGACAATAAAAGTTGTTTTAAAATTGGTTAAAAGTTCATTAGTTTAAAAGAATACAATTAAGCATAGTTTGTTGGCGATTTATGTAATTGTACATTGTTGCTGTTTCTGATTTAATTTTATCAACGATGTCAGTTTGAGGCCCATCGTGGCATCCATAGGGGGAAAAACTAATTTTACATTTGTCGTTAGCTGCGACTTTAAGCAAGATTTGACTTTGTTTCATCCTAAGTTTTAATAATAACACCCTTGGTGATTGTCAGATGCCTCCAGCCTTTCTTCCATTTCCAAAAACCTCTCGAGGGGGCTTGGCGTCAAATATTTCGAGTGGCCCTCTACAGCACAAGTACATACAAATACACATGCTTTCTCAAGGATAAGAACCTAGGCCTGCGACACCACAATCAGTGTCGCTATTCATTATACCATATGAGTGTCTTGTAATTGTGTATAGATGTATTTACTTGAAGATATGCATCATTTAAAATACTAAGACTTTAATGTGTGTTTTAAAAGTAATAAGTATCTTCTATTTCCTACAAAAGGTTTGCATATTGAGAAGTTCCCAATTAAATGTTCACAAGTCCTATTATATCCTACAGACAGCATCGGCAATCTGGATACATTTATCTTCCTATAAGTTTTCACAGGTGTTGTTGCTAATGTGCTGCAATTTTTCATAATGATGGGACAGGAGAAAATATGTTCTAGGTTCAGTTCCGCGTCATGATAGTGTTTGCAGAAAGATCACTGTCTTGTCCAGTTCTTCTGAATTGGCATGTTCGTAAAGTGTCCTGTTCTAAGCTTAATTGGATCGTGGCTTGCCTGGTCACGAGTATGTACCACTAAAGACCCGCCGTGTTGCAGACTTCTACTACTATTAAGATTCATGTACCTCTTGAAATTTCCGGAAAATTGATTTTATATTAAATTATTTTAATTATTTTTCCAGACTAGATTTTCATATACCTCTTAAAATTTCCGGAAAATTGATTTTATTATTATTATTTTATTTTATAGACAAACCTTTCTGAGTGTTTTAAATGAAACCACATGCGGATATTCCCAATAGAACGGAAGTTATTAAGAAAATAAAAAGAGCAAAATAGGTGATTTAAATATTGTTTGCATTTTGGCTCCAGGGTGACAGCTGTCATGTAGCTGGTGACAGCTGCGTGTTTCTCTTCTTCTAATATTCTCATTCTAATTATTATCAAATGCTTGAATCCAAGCCTCAAATATTATTATTACCGTTCTGAATATTAACTACAACTTCTACTAACTTTATAAAACTTCTACTTCTAAACTAAATAATAATGAATCCATTAACTCATTAATATGGAAATTATGCCCAAAAACTTACGGCTGTGGTAGAAAGATTGTTGATATTTCTACAAATAAGACAATTGTCATTTTTAACGATGACAATCAAGACAGATTAAAAATTATGCAATCTCTTGGTCTGACTGTTGGTCAATTTGCACAAACATTTGTTAAACTTGTGGACATAAAAAGAATTCAGACTGCAGAATGATATTTTAATCTCCGCACAAAAGAAGTGCGACAGGATAAAGGAATGCAATTTATAGCTACTTGTAAAAAATTAACTGAAAAAGAGGGAACGTCGTATGCATGTGGCGAATTTTAGAATCATAGTAATACACTGCATTCATATCACAAATTATTTAATATTTATAATAAGTAGTTGTTAATTAAGATATTGATTGTTTTTTAAGTAATATTTATAAATTTTTAACTTTATTTTGGAGAAATGAATCACTTTGTTGTATGTATTTTGATTATTTTGAACTTTTGATATCATTTCGGTACTTGTACTGCATTGGTAAAAAATAATAATGTTAATAAGTTGAAGTTTATTGACTAAAAAACTTCACATTAGTTTTAATTTAAATTTAGTTGTTGTTTGAGTAACCAGAATAATATATATTTAAAACTGTTGTAAATTTTATGTTTGATATCAATTTTCTCAGAACGTCATTTTTTCTCATTACGAGCATGATATTTTCAAAACCGTTCCATGAAAAACGATAAAAAAATTTTCTGGAGATTCTGACCATATCTGTACTTAAAATAACGAGCCAGTTTTAATTTTTAATGAAACATTTAAAATTACAAATAAAAAATAGCGAAACATTTTTAAAAATTTTATAGTTAAATTTTAAATTGTTATAGTTTACTAAAAATTTTAAATCAGTGTTTCATGCCTCTTCATTTTAAAGATAACACAATTTCCAACACTAAGCAAAAATTTCATCAAAAAATATTGGTAATTTCTTTTGCAAAACTGCGCGAAATGCATATCACTCGCAAAAAGAAAATCAAAATTTTTTTATTAAATATCTAATTAAAAATTTATCCTAATCAAAAATGTGTTTGTTGGATATGTTTTAAGTAAAGTACTATCTATTTGTTTATTCCTCTAAAATTTTAGGAAACATTCCAGGAAACAATAATAAAAAAATTATAGAGCTATAAAGAGCTCACCATTTTTAACCATTTTCGACTTTTTAAAATGTATGTGACCCTTTAATTTCAGGAACTGGATTATTCAGCTTGATTTTTCTAACGAAAAGTCTTCATTTTGCTACTGTTCAAAAAGTAATTATAGCTAGCATTAGCAATTATTATCTTTTTGTTAAGGTTCATGGTAATTATGGAATAATTATAGAGTAAGAACAACTTTTAGAGCTTCAAGAGAAAAAATACTTTATATATGTGTTTGTCTGAAATTCTCGTGAAATAGATTTATTAAGTAGATATTTTAAATAAATGATTATATTTTTAACATTTGACTATAATATTCAACCTTACTCCCAAAATATTTTTGAATAGCTTTCAATAAGCTATTCACAATTAATTACAAGTTTTCTTCTTCTTTTCTTTTGCAATATATTTCAAAAATGCAACATATTTCATTCCTTTCCTCCTTTTAAGACTTGTGAGGTCTAAAAGGGACTCTATTATGACTTAGTTTGGCCTCTTTGTTGAGTGAGAACCAGGAGGTTACTCGTTTACAGCTGTTAAGTTGCCTTGGTCAATCTTGTATGAAAGATGTAAATCTCCTTGGTTTTCCCCCGATCTGTTCAGTCACAGTAATATTACAACAAAATGAAGAACAAAATTTTGAAAAAAATTATTTTGGTATTGTGATTTGAACCAGAAAAATCATTGTTGAATATCAGAGTAAGAAAACGCAAACACACTTTCCTGTTTTTCTTTAAAAAAGTAATGAGGTAAAAAGAGTAAAGGTGACCCTATCTTTTATTTTAAACAATGGGAGTACCATTATACATAAGATGATTATATTTATGAAATGAAAAAACGATATTTCTCTATTTAATAATATTTTAATTTAATATTATATAAAAATATGTCAATACTTTTAATTTATTTAAATTTTAGTCATATAAATGATATTTTTTTATGTTAAATGAATATTTTTCGTAAAAAAAATCAAAATTTTCATTCACAGTGCTTTTCCTTTTAAAACTTCTTATATTAAACAAAAATATCTTGTCTACATCGGCATTTGTGATGGACATAACACACATTCAGTCAAAACTTTTTAATGTTAATGCGGGATGTACTTTCCTCCAAGTGCGCGTGACAGTATTTCTAACCATTTTCTTCTCAAGTTTAATTTTTTTATCTTTCTGTTTCTTTTATTACAAGGAAAATTAACATGGCTAATTGCATATTTGACACAATTCAGCAATTACAAATTCGATTGTGAGAAAACTTCTCCCAAATTAATTGTATCTTTTAAAACAAGTCACTAAAAATAATTTAGTCAGTCAATTCCTCAATGTACATGCTAAATTAAAAAAAAATATATTTTTTACATTTAGGAATGTATCCCTCATCTTAAACTTAGAACCCTATGAAATTATTTTATTCATAAGTACAAAGGTAATATATACATATTCACTGAACTTTTTCTGATAAAATGTTATTATATTAAATTTTTGAATATAGAAAAATAATGCCTACTATGAAGGTGAAAGAGTACAAGATGTTATATATGGTTTTAAGGAATGTTTTCGTAGATGTAGAGTTATTTTGATAAGGCGAATTTGATAAGGCGTACTTTTACGTGATAGTATCAAAATAAAAGATTTCACTTTTAACTAGCCAAGGAGTGTATGTTCAATGTCAATTTCTTAGCGAGATTTCTTAATTCTTTTCAAATTGTAGAGAAACTTAAATATAAATATATGACTCACTGTTGTTAAAATATTCCTAATATGTAATATAATCCTACTCCTATTCTTTTTTTATAAACTAGCTGAAAACACTTAAGGTCAGTGGCTAAGTAGTAGAGAATCGCAATTCCACACTACAGGTCCGAGGTTCAAACACCGGGATGGGCAAGGTTGACATATCCTTCATTGGGTCAATAAATGAGTACCAAGCTTGCTTGGAAATATAACCCTGGGGGTTTCGCTTCAGACTGACCACCTAACCGGAGCATCTACTCATGTACACCAGGGTTCATGGTCACGTATACTGATATGGGCACAGTAGGCCTTGGCCCTTATGGGCTGTTGCGTCACTGAGTTAAGTTAAGCCAAAAACAACTTTTATATTTATGTGAGGTCTAAAAATTCAGTTATAAAGATATTCAGTTATAAAGATATATATCTTTCTATATATATATATATATATTTCTTAAGAACTTATATTCATCACAAATACATTAACCGTCTTGCTACTTCTAATTCCAAAACCACCACACAACAACAGGATTTCAAAGTCAGCATGTTAGTGGTCTTGCTGTGAAGATTATATCGTAACACTCATATTACAGTTTACATTTTTTCCACACACATCTTGAACATCTTACACATTGTTGACAACCAACTAAATTAGAGCCTAGCAAATTTACATTTTTGACAATCAACCAATTCAAATTCTACAATATTTGACTGTCGTCTTTTTTGATACCTGTCTTTGCTGGCTGGTTTAAAAGTTAAGGTCAAAAGATGTGTTTATGTATATCCGAATTTTTTAACTTATTGAATAATTGATTTTCATTGATGTCAAGAAGGTTGATTCTCTTCGTAAAAGCTCTGTAAGTGCAGAAATTTTGTTATATAAATTATTTTTTGAAAAATACTTTTTTTTATGTAATTTTTTTATATATATATAGGATTTTTCTACTTTTCTTACGTAATTGTTTTGCGATTTTTCTGCATTAAGAATTTGGGAAAGTTTGTTACATAATAGTAGTGAGTGGTTTTATCATACTCTCTGAGTTTTTACATACTCTGAATTTTTGTTTATTTTATTTGGTTTTTCCTACCGAGTTGCAAAGGGGAAAGATTGGCGCGTTCAAACTAGTTTAACCCCACTTATTCGGTCCTAAGTCCTAAATTGCTTTCTGACTCGCTAGGTTCTTCTTTTTTGTAGTTTTTTTTTTATTTTTCTATAATTTTGATCTTCATGTTTAGCTTTTATATTTTTATTACGCTATTTCCTGTTATGTTCATTATCTATTATTTCTTATTTTTGATATATAATACAAATTTCTTTCATATATATATATATATATATATATATATATATATTTAATAATATATATATTTTAATAATATAAAAAAGTACATGGGTTATAACACCATTTCTTAAACCCTAAGAGCTTTTAGGGGATAAAAAATCATATAATTTTGGATAGTTGAAAATTTTAATATAATACACAAATATACATATTATTAAGAAAATACGTTTGAAAAAAATTAATTTATTTAAAATTTGTATTTTATGAATGAAATAAATCAAGCTTCTTCCTGAAATAAACATAATTGAAAGAAAAAAATATTTGTTTAGTTTACAAACATTTGAAAACAAGCGTTTATCTAAGGAGGATTCCCTCATTTATGCAATCCTATTCGGTAAAAAATAAAACTTATTGCTGGTATCTAACCATTAAAGTTTATATAAAAACAGACAAAAGGAGTATTTTGTCTGCACAAGTTTTAATAGGAGTACAAATCTAACTTAAGAAGTACTGTTAGTTACGAAAGACATTATCAAACGTAACAAGGTATTGGAAGTCAATTACACAATTCATTAATATACAAATATTTCCAAAATTACAGGATTTTTTTTTTTGTAATTTTTATATTTTTTTACTGGAAACTATAATTGTGAGAACGGCACCCACCAAAAACGCGGAACCCTCACTGTTTCTCCAGCTTACCCCTGTCTGAGCCGACTCTGCCCTACCAAGTGAAAAGATCATCATCTGTTCGTCAAGATCATGGCATTGCAGACTGTATTTTTCATGCATTTTAGATGCTCGTTTTATATCTTCTACATCAATCTGTGTGTTTAAGTCTGAAATTAAAATTATAAAATTCTTAAAACAGCAGTCGTAGGGTAAAAACCTTTATAAAATCAATTTTGAGTTTTTGATATTTCTAAAATATCCAAATCATTACTTTTCAAATGGTGTAGAATACAAGCCATTATATGATATAGAAGTATTTTAAAATGACTTTTAAAAATAATCAGCTGCCCCGGCCACGCCCACTTTCACAGATTAAGTGTTAATATTGACTTTTTAAATCTGAGAACTTGCAAAGCCTCTCCAAAATTTCATTTAATCATACACAATTAACTGTAGATTAAATGAAACTTAGCTGCAATTTTAACTGTTAGTTTGTTTACGTCTTTTTGGAGCCAAGTTTGTAAAAATGATGAAAATATTTACTTTTAATTTGAAATTTAGTACTTGGATAAAAAATTTTTGTAGTCTAAGTAGAAACAAATAGTGAAATTTCTCCTTTCAAAATTTGTATACTCCTAAATACTTAATAACTAGTTTATGATAATTTTGTTGAAAACGTGCTTTTTGAAAAAATGATAATAATAAAGTTATTTCAATAGCTTCTTTTAAAAAAGAGATTAAGGCAGAAATGAGAATGTCTTTATTGCAACCAATTTAGATACTGAACAGGCAATAGTTGTTAAAACATTGCACATATATAAAACACCTTCTTTTCATATAAACAGTAGTAAAAGACATTTCAAACCATTCATTAAATCAATAGAAATTGAAGGGGAACCAAGATTCTTATCCTTCATTACCTTGCATTACAAAATTTTAGGATACCATTTTTTTTTTTTTTGATAAATGTAACATTTTTTTATAAAAATTTCTGTTCTCTAAAATTTATATTTTTAAAAATGTGTAAATGTGCTGTATGCATATTCTCTATGTTTTTTAAATGCAATTGTATAAATTGAAATGGCACTTTTGAAATATTCTTAAAACATCCAAATAGAAAGCAGATATAAGAAAAATAACAATTTTCAATAAATTCATAATATTAATGCTCGGTGAACCAACAGTTTGTCTTTGAAAAAACTAAATAATATATTTTTAAAAAATCACTTCAGTATAAATATAAAAGTCTAATTGATATGCAATAAAAATTGAGTATTTATGCTTAATAGTTTCTGAGAAAAAGGTATGAGATGACACATCAAATGTGATGTTTGTTGTCTTTGCGAGAAGCTTGTTACATTCATAAAAATATTTTGGCATTTTTGGCAAAACATATTTTACATAAATATATTTTGTCTGTTTTAGAAATCGTTTGTCCAATTTAGAGTAATTTTTGAAGTTTAAAACTTAGAAACTGTTTGCAACAACAAAACCTAATGATAACTTTACAAAATCCCGGCGAAAACTTTCAAAATGAGGTATATTATCAGGTATTATATATATATATATATATAAATACCCTCTCAAATTCAAACAAAAACCATATTGATACATTTTTACATTATATTTATGTTGCTTTATGTTCAAATTTGATATCTGTAAAGCATGAAAGCTACTAATTCTTTAAAAATTGATACAGATTTGAGAAAATTGATGTAATACTAGAAATTATCTCGTTAAAAAAACTGAAAAATGCTATTGTGGGCAATTTAAGACTTTTTTGTTTACTATTTTATGCAAAATAAATTGCAAAGATGATATTGCTCAATAAAATGGGACAAATATATGTTGTAATTCATTATTTTTCTTATTAAGTGGCACTTTATAGTAAAAATTCAATTTTCTCAAAAATGATGTTTTTAAAACTCTATTCATGATTTTCTAATAATATAATGTATGAATGTATTGAATTTTTTCCCTCCTGTTACTGATATATGTAACTATATATATTCATTTGAGTTTTTTGGGTATTTTCCCAAAATAATTGCCTGGAGTCCATATATCGAGACGAAAAATGTCATTTTTTAAAAAAAATCACAGTGATATTTTTAGGTTACATGTTTTTGAGAAAACTAAACAATATATTTTAAATATTTCACTTAATTGCAAATATTAATGTTTATTTATTGTTCAGACAAGTTTTTAAGCGTTAATATTCAAAAGTTTTTCAATAAGTAAATACAATTCAGATGTTTAATGCTTTTTGTCGTTACGAGAAGCTTGTTAAATGCATAAAAATACGCACATTTAATATTTAAAAACATAAAAGGTTTTATTTTTGACTTTTTTAGAAATCTTTTTTATAGTTTAGAGAAAATTTGGAATTTTGAAACTTTAAGAAATTGTGTTTGCATGGGAACATACAAATGCATAATAAATTTTTTCGCAATGTCGTAAAATCATGTATTCCCAAATCATGACTTTTACATATTGATACATGGTTACATTATATTTATGATGTTTCACGATCAGATTTGATATTTATAATGTATCAGAGCTAAAAATTCTTCATACATTGACACAGATTTGAGAAAATTGATGCAAAATGCTAAAAAAATCTCGTTGAACGAAAACTGAAAATTTACTATATATGTATTTTCTGAACATTTTAATGCTTTTTTGTTTCCTATTTTATGCTCAAAAAAATAAGAATATACTATCGTTTATTAAAATAGGGCAAATACAAGTTATAATTCATTATTTTTGTGATGAAGTACCTTTTTACACTTAAAATGCAATTATCTGAAAATGATTGTTTTCAAACTGCGTGAAACGTTTTCACCGAATATACTGAATGAAACTACTTGAAATTTTTACTGCACATAAATAATATGTAACTATATGTAATAGAGCTACTTTCTTGGAGAAATGTTCCAAAATATTTTGCTGCGAAGCAGTTATCGTAAAAAAAATGACAATTTTCACAAATTTCAAAACGATACTTTTACTATGAAATTATTTGAAAAACTAAACAATATAATTGAAACATTTTACCATTATTTAAATAAAAAAGCCTAATTATTATACAGACAAAATTTGAAGTTTTTCCAATCTCTCGTACCATTATCTCTTACAAATCAGTAAATTAATTTTAATCTATAATCACATGTTATACAATTTAACACAAAAAATACATTTTATTCACAATCTTTATTGTAATAAACAAACTAATATTTTAATCTTAAAGAAACAAAGTATATATATTATTCTCTAAAAAGAAATAATTTTCTACAAAATTCTAACAATTTTTCCTTTACCATGGGTTTGGTAAAAATGTCCGCCAAATTATTTTTGGTACCTATATATTTAATTTGGAAAACCTTGTCGTATATCAAATTCCTTAGAAAATGATAACGAACATCGATATGTTTTGTTCTATAATTTTCTACCGGTGACTTTGAAAAACTTATAGCAACTTGATTATCACAAAACATTACATTTTCACTTAATTCCAAATTTAAACTTTTATTATTAATTACATTCTTTAGCCAAATGAATTCCTTAGCTGCTTCTGTTAAACTAACATACTCAGCTTCCATGGTCGACAGACTAACGGATTTTTGCTTGAAAGTTCGCGATGAAATTGGAGTTTCGTCTATAAAAGTTATGAACCCTCCCATTGACACTCGATCATCCCTATTTGTAGCAAAATCTGAGTCTGAATAACATCTTAGTTTTAATGATTTAACTTTTGAAAGTTCTAATTTGTATTCTTGAAATACCTCGTCAAATGACTCACCTCGTAATTGTGTGTTACCTCGCGCAACTATAAGCGGGCCTTGTATCTAACAATTTTATTATTTTCATCATATTTAATGGTATAAACCCAACGGTTTTCTAAAATTTTTTATATTATCCGGATGATCAACTAAATCCCAAACTTTACGTTCCATCATTACGTTAATTTCTTTATCCATTGCATCATGCCATTTAGATGCGTCTCTGGATCTTATCGCCTGTTTGTAACAGTTAGGAATAGTTACTTCAACCATAAGAGCTTGTTGCTCTGACAAATCTGAAAATCCCTGGGATTCGGTATTATCTTTTCTAAAATTAAATAAACTAGGATCATACTCAATATTATGCCTCTTACAGTATCTCTCTATTTCGTTAAAAGATTTCAATCGGGTTGCTTCCCCTTCTATACTATAATATACGTTAGATCCAGTTACTTTCCTACCTATATTTCGAATCCACTTAACCTCTGTACATGGGATCAAGCTATGATTATCGGAAGATACATCTGGTTTTTCAGATGTTGAGGGCATTTCCGTGCTTGTCTTTGAAACTAAACGACTCGTTAATGAATCTTTTGCTCTATCGGAATCATCCTCATCATCATAATAATCAGGAAGGTTTAAATTATATCCAAGGTTACTATTAACTTTTTGTCTAAAATTAATTTCCCTCTTATTTTCATCGAATCTTACATTAATAGTCTCGACTACTTTATTTTCATCTCTCAACCATATTCTATAACCCTTAGTAAGTTGTGCGTATCCCATCATAATTCCCATTTTCGCACGCATATCGAATTTTTCTAATTTGTTTTGGCACACCAGCATATGCCAAACATCCAAAAGGTTTTAGATGCAATACCGATGGTTTTCTACCTGAATATTTTTCGAAAGGCGTTTTGTTACTGTCTTTGTGACAAATTCGATTCCACGCATAAGTGAAACAAAGTAATGCTTCTCCCCAAAACTTATGGGGAACTTCACTAGAATTAAGCAATGTTTTGATGCCACCAAGAGAGGTTAAATTGAATCTCTCCGCGACCCCATTCATTTCTGGCGTATATGAATTTGTTACCTCATGCTTTATACCCAGTTCTGTCAAAAAATTATCCATATCTTTATTACAAAATTTTAGTCCGCCATCAGTTCTAACTGCTATTACCTTTTTACTTAGAAAACGTTCTGCTCGTTTCTGAAATCTTATAAACGTATGAAATACGTCAGATTTATTTCGGATGGGAAATACAGTCATCTTTCTTGAATAATCGTCAATTATACTCAAGAAATATTTATTACCGCCTTGGCTTTCAGTTGGCATTGGACCACAGAGGTCCATATGCAACAATTCAATGGACGTTTTGATCTTACGGCCCCCGTCTTTTTTTTGAATGAAACTCTTTTGGACTTTGCTAATTTTCACGGTATACAATGAGTCTTACCATTATCATTTAAGCGTGGGAGACCTTTTACACTATCATTTTTACTAGTTTTTACCAAGTAATCGTTATTAACATGACAAAAGCGTTGATGCCATATTTCTATTGATCCGTTTTTTTGTTTTAGCGGTTATATCACTAAAAAAACTAATTTCTTTACTCTTTGGTATAATATAATGATCTGGCTTAAAAAAATACAAATGTTCATGGCGTGTCGCCGAGAACAATTTTATCCAGTCTTTATTAAAAACATTAATTTTACCTTTAGTACCCACAAAATGCGCACCTTTACTTTCTAATCTGGAACCGGATAATAAATTTCTCCTCAACTTAGGATTAAATAATACATCATTCAAAGTTATTTCATGAAAACTCCCCTTATATTTTACCCGAAATCTAAGTGTACCGATTCCTTCTACGGGACAACTTTTATCCTCCGTTGCTAACGACATTTTCATGTTAGTTATCGGTTTAAGATCTAAAAATAAACTCTTGTCATTACAAAAATGACTCGTGGCAGCAGTATCTATTACCCAAACACCTTTATCAGAGTTTTCCTCAAATAAGATACAACTAGTTACGAGTTGTTTATCTAGTTCTAAAAGACTACATTCAGCTTCACAAAATCTTAAATTTATATTAAACTCTGTGTTAAAAGTTTCATTTACAGTTGAAGGAGATTTTTTGTAGAGACTTTTCTCTTTACAGTTTACTTTAAGATGCCCGTACTTATTACATACATAACACGGACCTATAGTCTTAATAGATTGTTTAACATTTTTAATAGTTTTACAGTTAAATACCTTACCACTTCTCTTTTGGTAATCATTCTTGCCATTTGGATCTCCATGAGCTGCAGCCGTAGCACCAGGTAACGTCTTCGACTTCTTCGAAGTGAAACTGTTCAAGTAAGCATTCTCCGCTTTCTCCAAATCTTGTTTCATCAACTGAAGACGATTGGCTTCTAATATCAGCTCTGCTTCAATTTTGACAACTCTGAAGTCCTCTTCTTTCCATCTGTAGATTTGTTGCACGGTAGACTGGAATTCCTGAGGGAAGCCACCTTATTAATTGAAATCCTATGTACAGGTCGTCAATTTATGACCCGCTTCCTGTAGTCTGGTTGCCGCTGTCTTTACACGAGATATGAAGATTCCAACATCTTCCCCTGGTTGGTATTTTGTTCCAAAAAATTGATCTAATAGTTGAATTACCCTTGCTCTTGTGACTGGTTCGAAGTGATCTTTTAATATCTTCCATGCCGCTACTCCGTCAGTTGTTTCCGTTATCAGATTTTTCAAATCTGAACTGATGTTAGTATAGATCAACGTATAACATCTATCCTTACGAAGTTGTAGATCTAATTTTTCCTTGTATGTTGCTTCTTCATCAGGTTGCTCTGGCTTGGTCTGTACTATAAACTGCCAGCAACCATAATGCATTAAGAGTACTTGCATATCATGCTTCCACGTGTTCCAGTTATTTGGAGTCAACACTGTGATATCTGGTTGTTAAACTCCATACCTGTTACTCGATTTAGCGTACTAGCAACAGAGTTCATAAAAAATAGTTCTAGACTGGAACAGTATTTAAATAGACAAAGTTCATGGCCTGGTTCAACTGCTTAGCCTGCCTCGACACAGTACATGGACTGGGCCCATAACCAAATTTGTTACACTTATTGGTAAGCTAATTTAAATTTTGCAAAGCTAGCAGTGAAATTTATGTGTCGAGGAGACATGAAGACGAAAAACAGTTTCTTAAAATTGGCTTTTAATAATCAATCATAAAGTCACTACGCTCGTTACTGGAGCGATAAAATCAATAAGTCAAAAGCAACATTACCAGTGACATCCGATTCGAACCGTCTTCTAATATTGTAAAACTAATTTTCAAATCTAAAATGGTGATAACCTGCAGTTGCATTGCCAACCAGCCTTTTCTCCCCTAAGAGTTAAACCACTCGCATACTTCTTATATTTCCGTTTCTCCTTCCTTTTCAAAAAAACATGAGCCGAGTTTAAATACTAGCTCGATTTGCATGGCAGTTGCTGCCAACCTCAAATCACGAAACTCAAAAAAGATCGGGTTCGAATCGTGTGCTTTTTCATTGAGATCATGGAACGGGATTGGAAAAACAACACAAGGAGATCATAAAAATTTGGATCCGATTTTTTTTTAAATGTCTAACAATATGTAACAATTTCTGAGAAACAGGTTCCTAAAATGGCTCAATTTAACATTGTCGGTATAGGGGGTACCGACTTATCTTAATATAAAACGAAAACCGAATACCTAATATTTTTTTTTTAATTTATGCGTTGAGACTTTTCATAACTTAAAAAAATGATTATATGGCGAATAATGTATCGACGAATTTATTTAATTCAAACCCAATAAAATCTCAAATCAAACTTACCAACGCTAATTACTAAGGGGTTCGTACACTAAGAGGCAATTCTTCCCAGTTTCTTACGATTGCTCCAGGGTAAGAACGGGGCTCCCTGCGAGCCATTAAACTTCTTGTCAATTTATATTGTGTAGTGGTGACCCTTCCAACTTATCTTTCGTTATGTTAAAACCTTTAAAGGGGGGGGGGAGGCATCTCTGAAAAATCAGGCTGAAACAATTTTGAGAATCTTACTTGAAGGCAAGAAAATCCGTGTGGTGCGTTTTCGAAGCATCTCTAGAATGTCAGGATTTTACGTGCATACCACTTAAGAACATATTTCAAAAAAGTTGGACACAAATCTTATGTAAGAATTTGTAAAGTTTGCGAAGGAAAATACACTGGTGGGAAAAAATACCGATACCAAAACAAAATTATTTTAGTGTAACTTGGACAATGCAATTGTCTAGTTAACCTGTTTAATTGATTAAATTTTCAAGATCACAGGTTAATTTAAGCTCAAGAAAATGCATTTCAAATGGGAAATTCTATTATATTAATTGCCGGTGTAATTTCTAGAATTTTTAATGCAAGCCAACAGTCGTGCACGCAGTATGTCATACAGATGCCGAATGTCACTTTATGGTATGTAGTTCCGTGCTTGCTGTATTTGTTATGTCAATACTGGGAAGCTCAGTGCTGGATGTAGATGATGCAGGTGTTTTCGTTCAATGATATCCCATAGGTGCTCAGTTGGAGACAGATCTGGTGATCTTGTAACGGGCTCACACATCTTTTCATTAACGTGTCCTTTGGGTTCTTTGGGGCCAGAATTAATGACAACTGTTTTCCAACCAATTCTAAGATGTGAAGTGTGAGGGAAAGATGCAAATTAGGAAGCTTTTAAATATCAGAACTTAGAGTAAGTGAGGTGGCAACTTGATGAATTTTATGATATGAATGTAAGTTTGTGAAAGGTTAAGTGACAGCCAACAGAAGTTATCCGTGACAGAGAGCCCTTAGGTCTAGGTGTATACCATTGCCCTCATGTGAACTGCAACTTCAACAAGGATTATATTTTTCGCTACTTCATTAGACATTAAAGTAGGAGTGACTATTTAATATTCGAATCTGTGATAGTCTAGGAGTTGTGATTAGACGAGTTAGTATTGGTAGTGGTCCTGTTTACGCTTTTTCGGTATTATATATATTGTGTGTTTAGCCACCGTAGATTCTCTCACATATATTATTATTATTATTACTAATTTGTTAGAAGTTTAAATTAAATATCTTAATAAAGTCCCATTAAGATCATGGCAGCTACTAGTTCTACACCTCTAGCACACGTTGATAATCAAGGAGAAGGGCACCTGAGAGACGCGTCCTTACATCTCGAAGGCCAAGGTTACATGCCAACACTCTGTATAGCACGTCGAGTTAAAACAGTGGGGTGAGAGCAACCGTTATCATGTTGGAAATATCACCCTTGAATGATGCTTATAAATGGAAACACTATAGGTCAAATTACCAGACAGCCGTACAAATTTGGAGTCAGTGTGTTTGAGATAACCACAAGAGTGGCTCCTGCTGTCCTAGGAAATTGCTCCCCACATCATGATACATTCACCAGTATTCTACGTCCTGCAGTATTGTCATTTTTTTCATTGACTTCTCACCTTACAATTCATAAAGTTAATACCCCTCTTCACATGCTTTGTGCTTCTCAAAAGTTCTCAGGACAACATGATTACCGGATCTCTACTCGAAAGCTCCCATTGGAACTTTTGTGGGTAATTATGAATGATCTTACCTGAAACCTGTGCATTTCAAGCAATTACTGTAGGAAGACATCCACCAACTGAAAGACACACTGTTCGGTTGGAAAACAACTTTTATCAAACATATGATATTGTATGCATTTAAAAGTTTGTTTTTTTTATTCTTGGAGCAATTCTTTTTTTGAAAAAAACATTCAGTTTAAATGATGTCGTTAGTTTCGTTTTCAATTTATATATATTAAATTGGGTAAAGATTTTTTCAGCTAGAGTCGAGGATGTTCCTTATTTTTTAGACTTATCTTTAATATAATGCTGCACATGTTTTAGCTTCTTTTTCAAATTATAAAAAAGTGCTCAATGACCCCTCCCTCCAGTTTAGCATTATGAGATGGACAGGAATCAAAACACAAGTATTTTACAGTTTAGAGCTATTTTGAAATTTTCCCGCAAGCTTTGTTATTTAAGTTTAGTACATAATGTATATAATAATTATATATTAACTTTTTTACTATTTCCAAGTCGCTTTATTATACACTGAAGTGACTCTGAACTAGAAGTAGCAAGATCCATGCAGATTGCGCAGCGCTGTGCATCATCTGTGCGCAAATGAGGGCACTGTGATAACCGCTTATATATAGCATACTGTACTTGTGCTGGATTAGTTGCTGGAAGTGTCAGTATGGATAAACTGACTGATTTAGACACCTTCCATAACGAACAAATCGTAGGTGTGCAATGCATGGGCCATTTATTTTTCGAAATCGTCTGACAGCTAGAATTTTCAAGGTCGACAGTGTCAACATTATACCAAGAATACATGGATGGTGAACAATAAATTAGCGATCAGGTAAACTTCAAAGGACAGTTAACCTTGACAGGATGTAGTGAATGATGACTCAGGTGTATTGTACGCAGCTAGCGAAGCCAAACAGTAGCTCAAGTTACCACCCAGTTGAATGACAGCGCCAGTCGCTCATTCAGTAAACGGACTGTGTAACACTCGCTTCACCGTATGGGTTTCGGGAGCCGTAGACTTACGAAAGTACCACTGCTAAATGCTCGCCATTGGGCTGCAGTCTTACCTGTGAAAAAGACCACAGAGACTGTAGTGTAGATGACTGGAAACGAGTAGCATGTTGATGAGTCTCGATTCCGACTATTTTACGCCGACGGGAGAGTTGAGAATACGGCGTCAGACTCAGGAAACAGGGGATCATGCATGCTAGGTTGGAACTCTCCAAGGGTAGGGTGGCTGAATCATGGTCTGGGGCGTTTTTCCGAGTCACTGTTAAAGATCATTCGCGCTTGTACCAACCTCTCTCATTGCAATTATGTACGTAGATTTTCTAGGTGATCACCTCCATCCGTATGTGCTGTTCTGTTATTTTCACGGCACTGGAGTTTTTAGCAAGACAACTGTACCTATCGCAAGACCCGATTGGCTACTGGCTGGTTGGTTAAGCATTCTTCTGACTTTTATGTCATAAATTGGTCACCTAGAAACCCAGACTTAAATCCTATGGAGCATCTACGGATGTTTTGGAACATGGCGGGATAGGCCATCACACAGCACCAATGAACTTTACTGAATTATGGACAGCTTTAGCCAATAACTGGCAAGTTATTCCCGTAGAACCTTTCCAGAATCTTTTTGAATTTATGTCTCTTCGTGTGGCAGCCGTTATCAAGTCTAGAGCAGGCCCAACTCGTTACTAGATAGGCATTTCTAATCCAGTGGGACATCAGAGTGTGTAGCACTACCCATTATCCATCCACCTTTCTCGGTATTTTACGTTGTTTATGAATATATACTGTTTATATATAAATTAAATTAATATTTAAATCCTAGGATTGATCATTCGATTGTATTGAAAAACATTCTTAAGACAATTCCCTCTTTATTTATAACAGACATAACTTTAATTTATGAAATTGAAGTAGAATTTCTTCTACATGTCCGTAAACACCTCGAATTTCCTCAAAAAGCAGATCTCCACTCGATGAAAGGTGAATGCCTGCCAAATTCCAAGCCTGTTGATCTAAAAGTTAAGAAATGGGAACATTTCTCTCCAGCATTCATTAAACAACTGCAATCATCTTGACTGTATATTTTCGCAAAATCGTGTTAGAGGCTGATCATTACTCCATGAATAGAACATGACTGGATAATTTCGAATAGCTCAAATATTAAAATCTTTATTTATAACACCCCTTTATTTGTAACCCTGCCGTTGATTGATTTTGACAAAACTGTTTGTAACTGATCCCTATTCCACAAAAGCATCACGCATGCCAGATTTGAAGCTTGTAGATCTAATAGTTAAAAAATGGGAATATTTATCTCTAACGCCCTTTAACCTCTCGGAAACCCTTTTTAGTGTCGATTGTATGAAAACTTCTCAGCGAATCTCTATTCCGTAGAAGAAACATACCTGTCAAATGTCAAGTACATATGTATGTCTTATAGTTCCTGAGATATCGTGATGAGTAAGTGAGTAAATGAGTGAGTCGCTATCCTCATTTATATATATATATATATATATATATAGAGAGATAGAGAGAGAGAGAGAGAGATATTATCTCTGATAATGTTATTAAAATGTCTGAATGGCAATATATCAAAAGTAAATCTCAGAAAGAATTCTAACTCGCCTATCATTTTAATAACAGCTTAAAAGTAATTTCAAGTGAAACATTTAATTTTGCATGATAATTTTCATGCATTTGTCTAATGCTAAGCATATTTTACTGATAGAGTGTGTGATCGGTCACATTCTTAATTTAAGCAATTTTCTTTGACACAGGGCATTTTGATTTGACAATTAGTTACTTAAAGGAAACATGTACTTTGCTAGAAAAGAAACTGCAATTTGAATTTAGCTTGCAGGCATCACATTAAGAAATTAGTTTTGTCAAAAATATTTACCTTATGTTTTGGACCTTCAAGTTCAACAGATATTTATATTTTTAAGAGATTTATTGCTGTTTGAAATGGTGTTGTGATCATTAATTATATAACACACTAGAAGCAACGATATTTGCAGAACCACGATTATATTACTTTAACATTACATGGAAACAACTAAATCATATATCAAAAATGTTTAAGGTATCCGTACACCTTCGAAGAAAATTTTTTTAAAAACTGTAATATTTGCTATTAAAATATTTTTTAATGATGAAATATAACATAAAACTATAAAAAAATACATTTAATATTGAATTACTTGTACTATATAAAAATTTTTAGGTAGTAAAGCATTTAGTGTAAATAGTAATTAAATTGATTATTAGAATTTCTAAAATAACTCAAATGTAAACAAAAATATCCCTTTTCTGTAAAAAACACATCTTGATGATGATCATTATAACATTTTTATGTTTTTACTAATTTCCTGATGATAATCAATTTATTACAATTTTTAAAGTGCGTTTTTTACTAAAATAACATTACGGTACAGTACATGGTATTTATCATGATGAACTGCTAGATTTCTCAAAACTCTATAGACTATTTAATTATGAAAGTAGTAGGGGTTTTTAAATCTATAAAATAAATATATTTATAAAATTTGAACTAATTTGGTTCACAACTTTTTCAAGATATTTACGTTTTCAGATGTCAATACGTTAAACAAATTTTTTGAGATAAATCCGTAAACTTTAAAAATTTTAATATTAAACACAATTTTATAAAAATTGGCTGATTTATAAATAAATTTTTACTCTGTAAAACATTGATTTTTTTTTATTTTTAATGCTTTTAAAATTTTGATTACGCTGCTTTTAAAAAAAAATTTATATGTTGAATGTAACACGTCAAAAATTTTAAAACGATGAAAAGATGTTTGTATGCTTTTAATAAATAAATATTTTTTGAATAATTTTTTGACAAAATTTCATTAAAATATTTATCCATCATTATAGTGTTAAGCATAATGCAAAGATTTTAAGGCTTTAAAATAAAACTTCCTTTTCTGCCAAAAATGTTCCATTTAAACACTCGTTTGAATTTGTGTTTTGAGAAATAGTGATTTAAAGTACAAACTTACTATTAACTAATGCATACCAGCTATAATCGTGTTTGCTACTTCATCTGAAGATCATCTTCTTTATATTTTAATTGTTTGTTTTTTGCCAATTCTGTGCTCGCTGGTTCAGTAGCATCAAATATATTCTTTTCCGATGGGACACGCCCATGATCTATCGGTTTCTCGACAATGATGAGCAATTACAAAAGCCGCAAAACATTTTTTGGTGAAGACCGGATAAGTTTAAACATTGCTAAAACTTTCAATTTGGTAATAAATTTTGAATTATATAAGTATATAGCTTGCATGTACTATACAGATTTTGAAGTTTTTGCAGAAATACAGTTTTTGCGAATTATACACCAAAACTATTTTTGAAAATGACCAATGCATTCATATTTTGTGAGTTTTTCCCATAGCAGTATCTTTGACACTAAATGTTCAAGATTAGTGACCGTCAAATACTTTGTTTATTTAATTCTCTCGTTTTACAATAGGTAACGTCGGTTTATGCTTGTATGTGTAACCTTTCAGTTTTAACGCAGAAATCTACGCCACAAATCACTATGGCACATAAACGTGAGATTCAAACTGCTGAAATTTTCCGAAAATTATAGGCATTTAGCTTTCTGCATGGCTGACAAATTTTCCCGAGTTGTTTTTCACAGCCAAAACATAGCAACTTTGCAATTTGTTTATTTCAGCATCTGTCAAAGCAATTCATGGATCCTAGAGATTTTTGTCCTTTACGCTGCCACGTTTTAACTTTTAATTTTACATTTCTCAAATTTATTTTTCTCAACATGATTAACACATTCTAATTGTTCAATATTGACATATATTTAGTTCACTAAAACTGAGTTTGTATGCTTTAGAGTTCCCATATAGTCCAAATATTGTGTATATCGTAACATAATTCTAAGTGATGAGAGATACAAAAAAAAGTGCACCAATTTGTCTTCCATTCACAACTATTTTCAATGTAACTTGCCGAACACTCATTTGCTATGTACATCGCTGTTAAAATTACACAAACATTTCTGCTGATAATATTTTTGAGCATCAAACTTTCCCAGTGTCCAAACTAACTGCCGTAACAACACCATTTAGAAATATATAGCTTATTTTTAGCCAGGTACAAAGCCTTGTAAAAACATTTGGACTTATCCATTATTAAATATTCTTTCGGCAGCAGTAAAGCCATAGACACTTTGGTTATTCTCTCTGTCACATTCATTTAATGCAGCATGGTAATCACAAAACCACTATGGTGTAAGGGACAAATGCATAACTAAGCAAAATATTTTTGCAACTGCTACTTTTTAAATAGACCTCATAGCATATGAAATTCTATTGTGTCCACTTCATTTGCATAATCTTTTAGCATTACCCATTTTTGATTAAAATACTGTTTTAAAAAACCTGGTAATAAAAATGTTTGAATAAGACCACAAAAGTTACAACAAATGTAACAATTTTGTAAATATATATAGCCAAACCAGATTTGGATGAAAAATTTATGTGAATACCTTGGTTTTTACATTAATAATTCTGTAACTTAAATTTCAAAGCACAAAAGAACAGTTTAATTTCAGCAATTTAAACGAAACATTCAAATGAATCTAAAAAAGAAACAAACATTTTTTAAACTTACCTAACTTAGATTTTAAAGCTGATTTATTTATGTTGAAATTGTCCCCATGACTTATCAACATTTAAATCCATAAAAGTTTGGAATGTTGTACATTTCTTTTTCAAACTAACTTTCGTTTTTTAAACATTTTATTACTTAACAGAGTTTTGAAAAACGGTTTTAAATGATTTTATTAATGTTTTTGATGGAAAACACTATTGGAAAACGATCGCAGAAATCCGTTGCATTTAAGGAGGTAAAAAATAAGCTGTAAGTAAACAAACATCTATAACTATTCACTTCACTTCTTTCCTGTAAGCTGCTGATCAAAATAAATTCTTTTAATCAATTTAAAAAACCATTTGATAAGGCTGAAAAGTAGCATGTGTTTTTGTTTTTGATTTGAGAGGGTGGGGCAATCATGCGGTTTTGGGGTTTGACAATGTAAACAACTTTTTTAAAAAACATATTAAAAATACTTCTAATTTCTCTGAGCAAAAATTTAAACTGCATTCGAAAGAAAAAATGGTATTTTATGTTTCAATCAAAATTGAAAAATTGATTATTTAATGGATTTTCGTGAAGTGACCCTTTATCTTAACAAATGGTATGAGAATTATAACCATCATAAAAGAAAAAAAATGACTTCAAGTTTTACAAAATGGGAATAAAAGGGCAGAATGAAGCATAAATCTAACTGAAGATTTCAATAAAATCTCAAAAAAATGATGGAGAGGAAAAATACTTCTTGCGGCAGATGAAGCATAAACAGAAAATCCATTCCATCAGAATCAACGAAAAATACCATTCTAGATACTAGTTTGTAATATTAAAGCAGTGTTTCTCAAACTGTGGGGCTAGCCCCCTTAGGGGGCACGAGTATATCGAAAAGTCAAAAACAAAAATTATTTTTTTAAAAAATTAATAATTTACTGAAAGGAAACTAAACAAAATACATTCTGACATCATAAAATACAGATTTACACTCACATAATGCACTTTTAAATGTATGAGTACTGCACAATATGTTTCATAATTAGTGCTAAGTTAAGAACAAGTTTAATAATTACTAGTGATCCGAAGGGAATGTTAAAAAATTGTATGCAAAATTTAATACTTATCTTGATAGTTTGTACAGTTTATTATTAAAATCTTATTGTATTTTTAAATAAAGTATATTATTATTGAATTTTTTTTTCAATACATGTTATTATATGGAGGGGGCTTGATGAAAATTATGATTGAAAATTGGGTCGCAAGTATAGAAAGTTTGAGAAGCACTGTATTAAAGGAAAAATATACTTACTTTATAATTTTTTTTAAAAATTTGTACTAATGATTATTCTTTTTAAATGAGGGGTGGCCCACTATGTAGATATTTTTACATGTATTGTTGAACCACTCTAATGCACCTCACGTAAATCGAAATTCGGCCAATTTATTAACTTCCCTGGTGAATCACTTTTTTATGTTATGTTCTTGTTGTTTCTTATACCACCTGATATCAACACTTTCAGATCCAGGACCACGAAATTACTCATGACAAGGGACTAGATATACACCTGACGTTAGCCATTGCTTTAAGCATCATTTTGGGGACAGTACTATTTAGGCCCTGTCTTTCTTGTTCGATACATTTAAAGGGATACACAAGACTGGACACCGAGAGTAAAGTACAGTCTCTGCAAGATGGTACACCGTTTGCCTGGAAATTCTTTCAGACACAGCAGCAAGGTCACTAAATAGCTGAGAAGCCTCGGTCCACCTATGTCGTCATTTCCTCTAAGTCAAGTAGCGATCCTGTGCAAATGTAGATCCTATGGGACAATATTTGCGGACCTTTCTCATGACATTACCTCTGTTTGAAATTGTTTCCACAGCTGGAAGATGATTTTCGAGTCACATGTACGGACCGACCTACCACCGCTTGAGACTCACCAGCTTCAAGTATGCCAACGGCTCTCCATTTCAGGGAATCATCTAAACAATTATGAGAAGTCTTCCTCACTGCTAAAAAGCCAATTTGTTTGTTTTAATGCAATAATCCCAAAACTAGAGGGAAAAAAATCTAATCTACATAAACGGTCTCAATTCAGTAATTCTGCAAAAAAACTAAGGCTAATTATCTTTTCCTGAACTGAAGGCTGAAACCTGTTCTACAAAATATATAAAATACAAGTTTTAAAAGTTTATTTCGGTAATTAAAAATTATGGTGAAAAACATGTATACAACCTTAATTTTAGACATGAGTGTATGTCGAGATTAGTGTAAGGGTTAATATGAAAAATATTTACTATAAAATATTATTGAAATGTGTATTTATTTATGTACTATATATATTTATACACACACGTAGAAGCGTTAAACTATATTTAAATATTAAAATTATAAATGGAAGAAAGTATGAATCTTCGAAAACAATGTCCTGATACAAATGAGAAATGAAAAAAAAAACAGAACTAGAATTACTAGACTAAAAATAAGAAAATTATAATACTGAACGCAACATATTGAATCATTATGACTTAAGCTTTAAAAAACATTCATACATTCACAACTATCCACATTTGAGCAAAGTATAAGCTTCTTCAAACACTGATTCATGTATTTTAATTATTTTTCTTTGAATGATGAATTTTTTTGGAATATCAGAAATTATTTCCTTTGTTTATAGAATTTGTTTATAATGGTGAATTATAGTTTTTTCAAGATAAGCATCATAACAGTTTACAAATACAATAATGAATATATAAATAGTTCTAAATTCAAGTAGCACCATGGCGTTTCATCAGAAGATCTTTCCGCATTTTGAAAAAGAAGTCAGCAGTTTTTAAAAACAAATTTCCACCACAATATACTAAATAATTATGTTTTCAAAATACCTTTTCATGATTAACTAATCGAATAAATTTAATGTCATTCTGATTTCAGATTATGTTTGATAAGATTCTGAATATACAGGCAGATTGAGTTCACTCATTACAACTCAAATACTATTCACCAAAATTTACAAATTTTAAAAAAAATAATGATAACAAAAAATATAATGATAACTATAAAAACTAATGTCGCTTGTAGTTCTAAATACCATCTAAAGTGTGCCGTTGTTACACTTCTATTATATAATTCGTTTACAATCAATCGTTAATTAATTACTTGATAAACATTATGGTATACATATGTATCAATATAATTATTAACTAAAATTAAATAAAATTAAATTTATTTAAAACATTTTCTTATAGAAATCAAACACTGCGCCATCTGATAACAAAAAGGGTTTTAAAATACATGGAAAGTTTTGCTGGCACGATATATGGTTAAATAATATATGATGCTGGCATTTTCGATTTGTCTTTTAGGAAAAGAAAATATTATCGCTTATAGAAAGGCCTATAGAATGAATATTCATTCCAGGTTATATATATCAGCATTACGAGAGAGAGATTTTCAGAAATAAATATTTATTTTCATACCGTATTTGTCTTTAGTATAAGGATTGAAGCTATGGAATATATTTTATGCCAGACAAATTAGACAAATATCTCAAGGGTTTGTAGAAATTGTCAAGAAATATAACTTTTGCTAACTTTTTATTAATAGATATTTTCTGCCTAAAATCTATGGAATCAAATTTAATGAGTTAATTTGAAATATCAATTTAAAGTAACTGTATTTTCTCTCTGTGTGTGTGTGTGTGTGTGTGTGTGAGTATATTTATCATTTCTTAAAGGCATATCTATATAGAGATTTCTAAGAACCAAAATATTGATAATCAATTCCACAGGCTGAATATAGTTTCCATTTAGCCTGCATCTATTACTGCGCAGTCTGCAAGGAGCAGTAAACTCACATTACTGTGAAAAGTCCTGAATTCCATAAATGCAATGTGCGCAATCACGCTGCATATCTAATCTTTACATATCCGCCTGACACGAAACCATATACTGAGTTTCGTAACAATCACTCTCTTACTTCTTTGTGCGCAAATTTTTATTTCAATGAGTGTATATATGTGTGCGTATTTGTATTTTTACATGAGTGTGCATAATAAAAAATGTGTGCGTATTTGTATTTCTACATGAGTGTGCATAATAAAAAATGTGTGCATGTATCAGTGTTAACACATGGTAGAAGTTAACTTATTGGGCTTTTGTGTATTGAATTGTATAATTAAGTTTTATTTTAAAGTAATCTTATATAGAATTAACAAATTCATTATTATCATTATTATTTCAAACTGTATTTAAAAAAATAATTTGGATTGGAAAGGTATAAATATATATAAAAAAATAATTTTCATTTTCAATGCATAATACTAAAAAAATATTGTGTACATTTATAGAAACGTATCATTATTATTAGTCTATTTACATTATGCTTACAGAAGTTTCAGTACATACTTTAGTTATTAAAGGCTTGTGGTAACTAAAATAAGAAATGTAGGTTTTGCACTCAATATCATTTAAGAATCTCGAAAACACTGCATCAATCGTAGTATTTGATTTTGTCGTCTATATTATTCTGTTATTTTGTAGAGATAAAGCAAAATTGTCTTTTTGCATCTTAATTTCCCCCTATTTGAGGTAAAACTGTAAACTTGAGCCATATTGTCTTAACTAATCCTTCATCATTTGTTTCTATATGAAGTAGTTTTGCAATTGCACCATTTGCCAATTCATCTGTCACATCAATATTTGTGGTAACCATGCAATAAATATTTATTCACGTAAACTGTTTGATAAGGCAATCCATTTGTATCAATTGAAGATATCTTAAGTAATTTTTGTTGTACGAAAGTTTCTTGTTCTTTTGAAGTACAACCAATATAAACATCTTTTGCAGTTGAAGTTATTCTGTCCGCATATGTATTCAATATTTTATTATTATACTCATTGACGGAATTGTTAGTGTTGAATAATCGTATATCTTGAGGACACCTTTATTCAGCTTCTTCCACAGTACAAAAATGAGACTCAATCAGAGTTATTTCTATTTCATCAAGTTGTGTGTTCACCGTTTCCAATTTTTGTAAGAATAGAAGAAAATTGTTGATTCGCTTGACGCATGACTTCATTTAGTTCATAAAAGTTTAGATTTTGCCATAAAATCTGTCCAACGATGGTCTGTTTCTGTTGCTTATAGATGGGCGTAGAACGAACTGGTGGTAATTGACGTAAATCTGTTAAAATACTATCTAATGTACCAACATTTGACTGAAAATTCCCAGTTATTTGTTTTAATCTGGAATCAATCTTCAATAATAATTGAGCACTGATCATACTTATCTCATCAATGATTATGACTTTTATGTATTTGAAAAGAATTCTGCATTGTTGAGCATTTTCAGAATGTAACGGAAGTAATCTTGATCAAGAAATTTTTAAATCTGTAATAGCTACTGCTGCTTTACCAGTTGAAGCACAAGTCATATTTGCATGACAGTATCCAACATTGTTCGTATAGCGATTATAAATTTCCATCAAAAGTTTAATGACGAACGTTTTACCGCATCCGGCAGACTGGTAAAAAAAAATTGAAATGGAGTTCGACGTGATGGATAACAGATGCGAAATAACATGAAGTAAAAGTCATTTTTGTGTGTGTTTTTCGTTTGACATTCTCACTAATTGATAAAAATCTCCTTCGGGTATTAAATTTTCTCCGTTTTTCATAACATTAATAAATTTGCAATAGTAAGTAGTTAGTAATGTTGCTAAGTAGATGTCATTATTGAAACAAAAATAATTTTTCATTCGAATTTTTTTCCCTCGCCAAAATCGGTGATTTTCATTTATGATTTCATTAATTTCATTTTTTCATTTTCTAGTGTAACCCCTGAGAAAGTGTGAAGTGGACGTGATGAAGCAGTGGTTGATTGTCACTGGTATACTAGGTGAGAAGCAAAAAATCGCCACAAGAGAGAGAATCTGCTGTTGATACATCACGGCAAGGAGTGTCAACGTAAATTTAATGACACATGCTAAGAGAACAAATATCGAATGAGTGAGAGATACCGTGATAGATTTCCTCTCACATCCATCAGTATTCCAGAGTTAGAATGAAGATCAGTGATAATCCAAACTAATATAATTTATTAATCTCTTAACAAGTCTCAACACCCCAGGCTAGGAAATGCACCTATAAATAAGTATTCGAGCAAAGGCGAGATAGACAAGATATTTAATATTTAATTATAAATTGATTTATTTACTTTTGGAACGTTTTGGTAACATACATTCAAAATAATCGTAGTTAAAATCTGATATATTCAAACTGTATTCGATATCCCTGCAATTAAAACATCTTACTGGCCAATTCCTCGATCAGCATTTTTAAATATTAATTAACAAGTCATTTTCGACCACCTTTCTACTGGTTTACGTGTTATAAACACTAACTTCTAGCACCTAACTCCTAACCTCTATCTCTCTCTTCATCGAACCCAAAAGTTAAAGCTAAACTATAAGCCTTGATTTACATAAACCGCATCTTCTTTGGGAAATATTTCTTTAATAAATCAATATTTAAAGAAATATTTTTCTCTAGAGTATTAGTGGGAGGCTCGTGAATAGCCCCGTTACAGTTATACTTACGTCTCACTAAAAAGCTGCACAGGGGTTATTGGCGACGGACTTCATTATTTTGAACCACGGTAAAGAAAACGAGGACTACTCCTGAGAGCTGGCACCCCCTTTCTTAATTTCCCCACTCCACTAACGAGAGGATGTTTGAGCCTCTACATATTTAGAAGGCATCGCCCCCCTCAGCACGGCTGGTTTCCAGCAGTACTCAGTTCAAAATCATGGCATAACAGAACGATTTCGAAACCTTGACTAGGCTACCACGGTCACGCAAAAAGAACAGGAGAAATGAGCGTCACAAAAGACCGGCGTGCCCGAGAGTATTCGAGTTCATATCATGGTTAAAAAAAGACAGAAAGGAACTTAAGCATTGTCACCAAAGGAAGTACGCGCTGTTATCCGGGAAGAAAATGGCATATGGGTCTAGTGTGGCCATCATCCATCAAAGACTCCAGACGGTGTATAGTAAAAAGTTGATGCCTAATATGTTTAATATAGAAAAAAAAGCATAATATGGAGAATTAAAATTAAAGTAAGTGTCCCTCCACATCCATGTACGTAAAAAACATTGCAAATTTTGCCACAATTTCTTATATCATAGGATACAATATTTCAACTCAGTGGAGGTTTTTTTTTTCAAACTTGTTGCACGCTACAATAAATACATACATTATATAAAGGCTGTGTTAGTCAGGTACAACTTATACTTACATGCATTGTTATTATATTCTTATTGAATAATGTTTTCTATGACAACAAAAGCGATTACCAATAATTATTCAAATGTTTTATAGAAGAAATTGATGGTATAATACAGATGTTAGCTAAGTTTTTATATCTTTTTTAAAAATACATCTTTTATGACTTCTTTTTTTAAGTGCTATGGCTTTTAAAGTTTATTTTTACGGCTAATAATTCTTGCTTCTAATTGACACAAAATATTATTTTTCCTCCAACATTTCTATAATTCAGAGATGATGTTTTTTGAAAATTTTATATTTATGGTACAATGGATCGACATACACTGGTGTGCAAAAATTAAGGACGAAACGGTTTTTTTCAATATAACTTTGTACAAAAGCTTTCCAAATCAACACATTTAATACTGTAAGATCCTCAATACGTAAGGACGTGTAATATTAAGCAACACTTACTAAAAGAGAAATCAATAGATGAAAAGAAGCTTGATTGAAAAATAGCATGGATTCAATGCGACTGAACAAAACATCCCTGTGATGGGTGTCCCAAGAAACATCCGGTCTTTAGTAGGGGATATGATCTCCCCTGACTGCTAGGCAGCTTTCTCTGCCCATGCTGAAAATGATTTTGTCAATGAGTTGTTGAGGCATTGCTACCCATTCATCTTGCAGCAAATCGAAGCTCCCGAATCGTTTCTGGTGGTAAGGTAAGCTGCTGCCAAGCGTCTGCCTAGAAAATCCCCACATGCTCGATTTTGAAATACATTTGTGCCGGCCAATCCATACGTTCAATATCCTCACTCTCTAAGAGCTGTTCGGCAGCTACTGCGCCAACATGGTGCATTGTCGTCCATGAAAATTTATGTCCAACTGCAGACCCATAGCGCCTCTAAAAAGACGCACATATGGAAGAAAGTCTCGTTACAATAACGGGTCCCGTTGACTGAACCTGCGTCAAAATGTAGTCTGTACGACTACTAAGCATGATGCCTCCCCAAACGAGAACACCACAATCTCCATTGACATGTTAGATGTTATGATGTTCGAGGGATGATGATGCGGCTTCCCCGCTATCTGCAAATGAAAAGTATGCGATGAGAATCATATTCTTGATGGGATATTGCTTGGTCATCTTTAAAGATTTACTCGTCTCCATTCACTGTATTTTTCCAATTCCGTTGTTCCCGGCACCACAGAGAATGCCTTCTCCGATAGGCAGGCGTTAAAGTATTTTTAATGGCGTTTACAAACAGACCACCACCGTCATCTTCTGTGAACACGGTAAAACGCGATATCGGTCGTCCATTTACCTGTGTCATTTTGTGAATTTCTCCCGTATGTCTGCCGCTTGTTTCTTCTGGCCTGTAAGACAATGTTCCGGTATCCGCGGGTGTATTTTTCGTGGACGACCACTATTCAACCCCGGATAGCTGTTCCTGTAGTTTTTAAATTGTCTCCAAAGTCGGTTTTTGTGAGCAATTTTTAGTTTGCATCCACTTGTCACACTTTTTAGCCTTCCTCCAACTTTCGAATGATTTTAGGGTAAACATTCTAGATGTTTTAACAGATTGATTATTTGCCATTTATCGCTGAAGCAGAACTTTGTGATTTTTAACTGCTATAAGGCGTGCAATTTTTGATTTTTAAATATAATCTTTGAACATTTGAACTACTCAGACACTCTCAAATATTTTTGCATATCTGCGCACTTTCACCTTACTTAATCTCCTGATTGGTCTTTTTCCGCTCTGCCTCTTACAGCTGATATGCTAATTTTTCGACTTCGTGCATCATTTTTGCACACCAGTGTGTATATATATATTCATATATATATGTATAATAGTTTTTGAAGATATAATATCTGTTTTTAAATGGGTCTAATGGACCCATGCAAGGTTGTAAATTTTGTCTAAGAATAACAGACGAGTTAACAGACAAGAATTGGTGCCTTTTTCAAAGTCTGATAATTTGGCTGAAACAAAGATTGCAACATGCATGGCTTTTTCTTTTACAGTTCTTTTTCATTTGGCATTATAAGAATATAATTCTTTTACGTTAAAAGTGTAGGTGAACTCAATTTTTATATATAAGCCCATTTATAGAATAAAAGGTTTCTTTCAAGGCAATTGATTTCGAAAATATTTGCTTTTTTCATGTAACAAACTGTGTGTTTTTCCATAAATTCTGCTCCCCTGAAATGTATCGGTCCTGATTTTCTCATGTAACATTCCATACCTAACCTGATCAAAGTTCAAATTTTCCAGACATTTTTTTTTAATGCATCATTTCATGTTAAGAAGAATAACTACTGAAAATACACATTTTTACATAAATTTTCGAATCTCAATGTATTAATGTATTCTGCTCTTTCTTCATTAACCCCCAAAAAAAAAAAGAAAAGAATTTCTTTTATTTTTGTAATATTGAGTTAGCTCTCATTCATTGTTTTGTTAATTACTTATTTAAAAACAAATATCCATTTAATTTATTCATAATTAATTTTATATCTAAAAATGTGTTGTTGTTTTCTAATGCCACCTGTCTGACGTAGTCAGATCGGGGCCCACGAAATTCATCGTGGCATGGGCAAGAGGTACGCCTGTCGTTGGCCTTGAGCACCATACAGGTGACAGTACGATTTTAGCTCGGCGAAATTCACCGAAGGGACGATAGAGGGCGACACGACCTCTATCTCCACCTCCACAATTTCTGCATGTTTTCTGAAGGGGAGGGAAATATTCTCCAGTCCCTGCGCTCAAGCCCACAAGACTATGGACCCACTGATTTAACGAGCACGTACTCCGTGTGTACTCGGAGGGTGTTTGGTGGCATCGGGCATCGAACCCAGGCCTTCCGGTCTGGAGTCCGATGCTGTAACCACTAGGCTACCCACGGCATTAAATTTGTTTAAGTATTATTTTAGACATAAGTATGTAAGCGAATATTATAAAAAAATTAAAATGTACTCTTTTATTCATAGTATTTTATATAAGAAAACGTTCAATCTCTAGCAAAATGTTATTTTTTATGTAATATCTTTTATAAAATTTAGGGCAAGTTATGTAAAAAATCTCAATTCTAAATTCGCAGAGAAAAATTCGAAAGCTTATAAAATGTGCCATCGAATACAGTTTTAATCACTATAGAATGTATAAGTTCTCAATAAATACTTGCTTTTGTCTTTTTAAAAAGCATTTTCTAAAACTTATTGCTAACAAAAACATATTTCATAATTAAAATGTGTCTTATAAGTAATTAGCACATTCTTTCCATAAGGATTTTGTAACAATTTTTCAACTATTTCCGATAAAGTCGGATGCGGGAAGATAGTGTTAATTAAATCCAGCTTCGTTCCTTCTAAATTTTTTGTTTGTCAGGAAGGCAAATATATTTAAGAAACGTTTATTTAAAAAAATCGCATCTGGAAAAGTACAGAAATTTAAGATTTCCAAATGCAAGCTATTAGGGAAAATTTAAGAAAAAAATAATGAAATAAAACTGCGTGGTTTTTTTAAAGGATTATGAAGGATAAATACTTCCTAAAAGTTTGGAAAACATGCCGCAAGCCTTTCAAAACTAGTTCCTGCTGAAAATCGTGGAGCTTTTACGAAACTCTTTTACTATAATTTTTTTTTTTCAATTTTTCTAAACGGAAATTCTAGTTAATACCTTACCTGAGTATACTTTTTTCTTAAATTTGAAGAGATAGTTAAATAAAAGTTACCCCCTTTACTGTTGTTCATTTCGTAGAAAGTTCATGTAATATTTTTCTTTTTCTTTTTACATTCATATTTTTTTAGAACTTTAAATTTCTCTACACTTTTTACTTTAGAACGTATTGTCTTAAATAGAAATACTCTAGTTTATTTTATTTTAATAGTTGAATTGGTAGCATATTTGAACAAAAGTAATAAAACCATTTTTTTACTCCGCATTTCTAAATATAAATTTAAATTAAAACAATCTGTAAAATCTGTCCCCAGCAGTTGTATATGCTTTCTAACAAGAAAATGATAGTTAGAGAGTTTTTCTTTCTCTTCTTGTTAATTAATATTTAAATAAAATTATTAGGTCGTTTTATATTTTTTATGATTTCTCGTGTAACAATATTAAGGGGATTCACCCATGTGATGGGTTCAAAAAATGATTCTTTTTTTCCATAAATTGCTTCCCTAGCATGTCTAGAATACGGTAGTAAAGTGATTATTTTAAAATTGTGAGTCGTTAGAAATAAGCAGATGGTAGAAGATCAGCTGTTCGGAGCGCTTAATTAAGATTTTTATTGTTTTAATCGGACTTGAAACTTTTTTAAACGCGTTTTTCTCAACGCTGCATTTTTCAAACTTTCCTCCATGATATCTCAAGAATGGTTTGACCTAATGACTTTTAATTTTTAGGGTAGATTGAGCAGATATTTTCGTACGAAATGGACTACCATTATTTCAAAATTCTAAATATTTCTATTTTAAAAAAGAAATATATATATAACAAAAACCAACGAAATTCAAAACGTTTTTTTCAGAGTTCTATCAAAATCCAATTTTTCAAACTTTTAGATTAAAAGACAGCTCTTTTTTTTTAAATTTCAGATAAGCCAATCAGCTGGAATCGAGGAGGAAGTGAGCGTCCATTTTCTTCGAGTCGGGTGTGTTCAAAGCGCTATAAATCACGTTCTACTGGATATTTTTCGCTAAACATTAATATACATACTCTTAAAATATGTATTTTTACTGGTCGTCAAACAAAATTCCTTAGAATGCCTAGAAAATAGGCCGTCGCATGGGTGAACCCCTTTAAAAGTAAAAACGGCATTTATATCTAAATTATATCCAGGTATAAAAATTATAATTTCTCAATGGTTAAAAATACACCCCAAAACATTAATATTAACAAGTTTTTGTTTTTCTTAAACTACTTTTGTAAGTTAAAATATATAAATATTATTCAGGATAGTATACTTTCATCATAGAGACCTTTATGTTACCCAAATGTGTTGTTACAAGAACCAATTGATGAAGTAAACCTTAACAGTTGATGTTATTTTGAAATGTAATGTAGTTTAAGGAGAGAAAAAATGTCCCATTTTTATTGTTTGACATACCCATCACAAACATACATTAATTTGTGCAGCATTAGGTACTTTCTGTCTTTTATTAATCTACTAGTTACGATAAATCTTACACTTGTAACAAAAATAATTAAATCAAAGCAAATGGGATATGAAATATTAGTTCAAAAGATTATAAGAAAATTAAAAAAATGGCATTGTCATACGAAGCAAAAGTGTAATACGAATCAAAAAGTCACAGATGGAATCTACTAGGTAAAATTGCAATATCGTGTGACAATTAAAATACGAAATAAAACTAGTACGATCCTTACTTTTTCTCCCTTTGCGACTCAATTTGCTAATGTACACTTATGTATAAAATAAGTTCACACAAACATGTTTTTCGTCATAATATTAAAAAAACTCAATTAAAACTGATAGGATTTGTATTTTATATATTTAAAAGAAAAAATGTAGTACAATATCAACCTTAAGCTTAGGAAAAGATGCTGCTTAGCATTAGGTTTTGCAGAACTATTGGATTGAGTCCATTCAAGCATATGGTAATTTCACCTCCAGTTTCATGAATATCGCTATAAAACAAACTGTTGTGTCTGTTTATTTGGTCTAAGGGTTTCAAATCAGTGGTAGAATGCTTTTTTTCAATCAGTGTTCAAATCATCATAGTACTTTGGCTCAATTTCAGTTCAGTGAATCATAGAAGACAAGTGTAAGATTAATTATAAGTTTAATGACAAATGGAGTGAGTCTGCACTCTTTCACGTACAGATGATCTCTGATCAAAACAAAAAAAGGTTTTTAGAAGCAGCGCCCTCTATACTAAGGTTTGTTCTACCATTACTCTCCACTTAAACTCCTATATGGAGTTAACATTAAGATAATTAAAATTCAAAAGTAATTCAAATATAATTCATGCAATACGAAATAATACAAATAAAATCCTATAAATTTAATTCTTAAATCACATGTATTATCAATAATACTGAAAAATCAAATCAGCAATGCTTATTACATGGCATGCGTTATCAATAAAACTGAAAAATAAAATTAGCAAATACATAAATAGAATAACATGGAGGTTAAAGTTCAGAGAGAGAAATTCTAAAAGGTTCAAATGTTTTGTTCTACAGCTGCAGGGTCATCTAGAATAGGCAAAGGCATACCTTTGTGATGGCTCGTTTTAAAATACCTGATGAGGTTTTAATTTCAACTACTCTCACAAGGCTATCATTATCAGGAAACACTTAGAGAATACGCCCCATAGGCCAGTCCAAGGGTTTGGCGCTGATTCCCTCTCAAGTCGAGGTTCTGGACACTCCACTTAGCACGGGTCTGAAGATGAGTAAGATAGTCTGTGATTATATAAACGATTCCAGAACTTATTTTGAAGAGATTGAATGATTTTCCACCTGGAATGTAGGATACAGAATCCAAAGTAGTATAAGGTCCAGGAAAAGATGAAATAGCATTTCCCGCCAAAAGATGCCCCGGAGTTAAAGGGTTAAAATTATCGGGGTCCGAAGAAAGTGGAGACAAAGGACAGGAATTCAGAACCGCTTTGATTTGTGTCACCAACGTAGTTAATTTTTCGAAGTTCATGATAGCTGATTTCGCTACCCTTAATAAAATGCGTTTCATGGACTTAATGTTTGCTTCCAGCAATCTACCGGAATGGGAAGAAGCGGGTAGAATGAAGTTCCTTTCGATTCCCTCTTCCGCAATGAATAGCTGAATTGTATTGGACTTAGCAATTTTCATTTCAATCAACTCCTAAGACCATTGATGCTATCAACTTCGTGTTCAATGACTCTTTAGATTAATCTACTTCAAAATTTAGTTTTTTTTATTCTTTGACTTAGCTCGGAAGAGTTGGTTCTCCATTTTGAAAGATACATGCTTGCATCTTTCAATATTTGTTTACTTTTCATACAGGTTGTCAAGGCGTTTTGGACACTGACATTTCCTCACATAAAATCATCAACAATACAATTACTGGTTAAGATGGCTAAAAGTATCAGGAAAAATATCCACATACTTTTAAGATGATGCTTTATTGTAGCTCCAAGAAAAAATGGACGAGATTTCACTCCAAGTAAAACTTTAATCATTCGGAAAAATTTTAAGATCTTTCATTTGTAAACCAATTCCTAGATTTTCATACCAGAAAAATCTTGTAAAATCCCTTTCACTTTCGTCTATATCAATCATCAGAAATGCCATTTTTATGTCAGCTACAAATGCAATTGGATTAATTCTAAATTTAATTAATAGAAAAAATAGGTTAGGTATAAAATTTAGCCCTTTTCAAATGGAACGCATTCTATGATATTCTCAGAAAGATAATTGTTTACAACTAATATGCAATCCTCAAATAAGGAAATATCATTTTAATACGTGATCTCAAATTTAGAAATCTTTTCCTAGCAATTTCTTCATTATTTTCTAACAATATTTTCATGTTAGGTTTCCAAGGTAATTTAACTTTATACCGCTTATTTTGGTATGCAATTCCAGCTTCACATTCAGACATTATATCATTATCAATATTTTCCTCATCATATACTTTTGCTTCTACTCCTAAATTCTCTAAGTCCCAATATTTACTAAGCAGTTTCGCAATATTGTATTTATCAACAATAACACGCATTGTTAAAATTTCCTCACGATCTGCACTCTGCCCTTATAAAGAGAACCCAAATGATGTCTCTACTGCAACAAGATTTTTGTTTAGACATAAAATTCTACCTGTAACTACTTGATAATAATAGTCCGCACTAATAAGAACTGATATTTCTTTATCGTTAAATTAATAAGAATCGGCTAATTGCACATTTTTTAAATATCTAAATTTGTTATCAGTATTTTCATCAGGGGTCGGTAAATAAATAATCGAACTGTCTCGACCGCTTCTATTTCAATGCACACATTTCGATCATCCCTGTTTTTCAATTTTATTTTGACTATATTTACGATTTTTGTTTGTTTCTATAGCACCAAATGTGCAAATTGAAAGGTTTTCTTTGGAAGAAAAGAAGGAGATTTGGAAAGTTAAATTTCTAAGAAGTACTCTTTAAAATGAAACTTCTTTGCTAACCATTATCAAAAAATAATCTAACAACTTCTTGTTCATATTTGTCATCTATTAATACGGTGCATGCTTGTAATAATACGCTATTTATTCTTGTTTTAAATACTGTTTAAACTATATTATCAGTGTCCCTTTTCAGAGAGAAATCGTCATCATGCCGATTTCGAAAACATATTTCGAAATGGGGGATAGGAGCTATTTCAAGTAGGACATGACTCACTTTTCACACATTCCATGGCTGTATGACCATGCATAAGACACAAATAACAACATCCCCTTTTCTTAAAATTTCTCTCTTTTCATTAGCGTTAAAGTAATGGCAGGCCTCGAGTTCATGATCTTTGCTGCAGTATAAAAATTTGTCGCTTCCAGCTTTCCCTACAGTGATGGAAAATGAATGTGGTCGGGAGTGTTCTCTGTTCGGGGGTCGTTTCTTGCGTTGTCCGGGGAAAATGAGCTTTTATTTTTCGTTCTGTCTTGAGGTGCAGGGGAATAAGGACATGGTTTATGATTGTTTATTTAAGAGGATCGTTCCCGTCTTCAGATTCCCAAGTTCAGGAACTGCAAAAGGGCACTTAGGTCAAACTTTTCTTCCTTTTGAGAACGGTTGAATTCCAAAACGAATTCTGAAGGAATTTGCTTCTATAAAATTAGTGTTAATAAGATTGAATATGATTCTCCTTTAACTCTTAAAACTTCGAGACTTTATTTGCGTTTCTGTTCTACCGTACAAATTTCTTAAACTCACAATATTAGTAGAAATTGTAACAGGCATTAAATTTATTAAATTATTCAAGTGAGCGTTAATTAACATGTTTTTTTATTTCCAAATCTATAGTTTAATTGATCAAGAGCTCTATCATAATTATCATCAGAAATCGGAAATTCTTTATTGCAAGCAAGCGCATTACCAAACAAATATATGATTTTAATTAATTACATTTCTCAATTTTTCTTAGTCTACCGTTATTGTGAATATAGAGTTTTAAAATAAATTATAAAAATCTAATCATTCAAAATAATTTCCAGGATACTTATTTATATAAATTTTAGGTAAATTTATGTCCATACATTCAAAACTGTTGGAATCAATAACTTGGATATTTCGAGAAACTGTATGAACCGAAATAGAGTCAAAATTTATTCTCTTAATTTCAGAAGAAAACTTCTTTTTCCAAAATATAATCTTCTCTTTAGTTTCTTCCGAAGCTTCCATATCTTCAGGAATAGTTTCAACAGAGAAATAATCTTTATTTAATATATTTAATGAATTTAAATTACTTTCTTTATCATTTATTTGCCCTAAAAAGCTTCAAATTGAACAACAGGCTCATTTTCATTGTTGATTATTCCTCCAATTTTGATTATCAATTCCGTCAATATAGAAAGTACCAAAGTACGTTTCTTTTTCAATTTTGAGAGATCTTCTAACATTTTAATCTTCCATTCAAGTATAATTCATTTTCAGTAAAAATTTCGGCTTACCTGAATTCACTGTCGACGATGATATCAATTTCCGATTCCCGGCCGATGCACTAAAATATTCGGTCTATGGATTTCAAATCAGTGGCTGAATGCCTTTTTTTAATCAGTGTTAATATCATCAGAGTAATTTGACTTAATTTCAGTTCAGTAAATCATCGAAGACAAGCGTAAGATTAATTACTAGTTTATGACAAATGGAGTGCGTTTGCACTCATTCACGTACAAAGAATCTCTGATTAAAACAAAAAAGATGATTTTACAAACAGGTCCTCTATACTAAGGGAGTTATACCACTGTTTACAGTGAAAATGACTTCTTAGAATCGTTTAGATGATTCCCCTTGAGATGGAGAGCCGTTGATAGCTTGAAGTTGTTCAATCTCAAACTGAGGTGGCTCGATTGTTAGAAGTAACACGAAAGTGGTCTCAAACTTTTAAAAAAATTCAAAATAAATGGTACTGTAACAGCGATGGTCTGTCAAGGTTGTCAGAGAGCATTGGCGTCGGCACAGGATTGCTAATTGACATTAAGCGTGCTATGATATAGGAATACAATGGATCCTCAGTTTGTTCGTGACCTTGCTACTGTTTCTACACGAAGAATTTCCTGGGAAGCAGACAACAGCTGTCTTGCTAAGACTGGTATTTACGTCCAGAGTTCTGTAGGTTTCGTCCCTTTGACTGTATCCAGAAGGAAAGACTCAATATTGCGAAGATGAAAACATTCGTTGTCGACAGCAAAATAATGAGGGCGTGTTCTTTTCAGTGATGAGTCGAAATGTAACAGACAAAGTTATTCTCGTCGAATCTTCACTTAAAAGAAAATAAAGCTCGCTTTCATTTCTCCTATGTAATCAAAATCAACAGTTTTGGTGGCAAAGGAATTCTTGTGTGTGATGGCATAGTGTTGTCAGTCGTACACTCCTTTGCATTTTGCATGCATGTACTCTCAACTGACAGCGATACAGGGATTATATCATGTAAACCAAGAATGTCAAACTCAAAAGCTGGCTTGGGTCATACAAAAACGGCCTAACTGTAGGTGGACCGCATAAAGATTCAATATTCATAGAAATGTAATATTATTTCAAATATTACATTATAATAAACATAAATAAAAGAAGAATACAAATTTAATGTTTGCGTCTTGACACTTGACATCCTTCTCTGCAACTATCTTTTCTACTTCGGAAGAAATTTTGATTTTTCATTATGTATTATTGTGTGCCGATATACTGGCCGGGCGCAAAAACTTCCGTCATGGGACGTGAATTTGACACCAATGCTGTAAATCTATGGGAGGTTTTTCTCGGTACTGCAAACCCGGACTATATTTTTATGAATGATAAGTTGCAGCTAAACAAAACTCATATTATTGACTGAACCTCATCATGGAGCCTATATTCGGCGTGTGGATAGACCCTCGAGGTTTCCAGATGACAATTCAATTGAATATGTTTGAGATGGTTTAGAAAAAGCCATTTTCTAGCCAGTCCCAGAACATCCCCAGAAAATGAAATTTTAGAAGAATTGGCTTTGTTGGCACAAATATTTGTTGACACCCTCATTAAGATTAATCGGTACCCCCTATACCCACGATGTTAAAATGAGCTTTCTTAGGAACCAGTTTCTCAGAAACTGTTAAATATAAGAACTTCAAATTTTGTCTGTATATTAATTATACCTTCATATTAATACAGAAGTGTTAAATTTTTCAAATACATTACTTAAGGTTTTACAAAAACATGCATCGTAAAAGTATGACTAAGAAAATTTTGAAATTTATAATTTTTTTTACGATAAGTGCTTTGCAGGAAATATTTTGGGAAAATCTCAATAAAAATAATCCATTATATGACGTTACGTACTATTTATATACAGTAAAAATTGCATATCCATTCATTCAATAGATTCCGAGAAACAGGTACACGCAGTTTGAAAACAATCAGTTTGAGATTACATTTTTAATGTAAAAAGGTATTTAATTACAAAAAATAATGCATTACAACATGTATTTGTCCCTTTCTATTATTAACATAAGAAAAATGAAGCAAAAGAATGTATTTAAAAAGGTAATTTTTCCAACTATATAAAAATAGCAGATTGCCCTGACACGCCCCAACTTGTTGTAGTTTCAAATTAATATGAAACCAAAAGGGAATTACAGCATATTTTACTTATGCGTTGGGACTTTTCAAAACTTTTCGAATCTCAAATAAAGCCAACAAGCACTTATTGGGGTCTAAAGAAATTCTTCCCCGATTTCTTACGATTGCTCCAGGGTCCGAACACGGGTTTCCCGGCGAGCAATAAAACTTCCTATCAGTGTCCTGCTGTGTTGCTTCCACCATCCCTAATTATTTTTCAAGATGCTAAATCTTTAAGAGGGGGAAAGAATTTCAGAAAAATATGGCTCAACCACTTTTGAGAATGTTTCTTGAAGACAAATTTATACGCATGGTGAATTTTCGAAGCATCTTTACAATGACGGGATTTTACGTGCAGAATGCTTGGAGGGTTAAATGCGCACTGTAAATCTCATGAACGTTATTTATCGTTGAGATATGATGCGGTGAGTTGATGGTAGCCAAGAATGTGTTTCAGAAGAAATATAAACCATTATTCATATCTCACTGCGTTTGAACGAGAATGTGTAATAGGATTAAAAAACAATGGATTCTTTTTCTTGGACATTACAGTAGACTTTGGAAAGAATGTATTCCGTGTGCATGTTCGTTGACAACAGTATTTCAGGAAAGATATTGATTTTAAAAGATTGCTTTCTGAGAGGCCACATGACAACACTGAGGGGGAATAACTCTGTATTTGGTGTATGACAGTGACGCATTATACTGCGTTTGCAGCAGAAATTCGAACCACAGTTGGCAGTAGAGTGACTCAACGATGTCTTACAAATAGGTAACTGCAAGGAAAGACGCTTTGCAGTTTGCATTCTACTGTGTGCAAACTGTGGAACTTTATTGGTGTCAAGCTAGGTTTCACTGTAGAAAGGAGGGAATATCTGTTGTGTTTTCTAATGAATGCTGGTCCTGCCTTGGTGCTATTGATGTTCATAAGTGTGTTACCAAGATACTAGATGATCGCCTGCAACCAGTTTGTATACAGCCTTGACATACTAAACCTATGCCTTTAGTTTTCACGAGGAAAGAAATTTCATATAACAAATGAGTTATCTGAAAGTTATTCCAGGCATCCTGCCAGTACACTTACGCGCTAGTCTGATGATTCAATCTGTTGTGCTACCATTTATAAACAGCGAACAGGGGGTCAACATGTTAAATTCTGCTATCAGACCACTGTGGTAACTCAACATGATTTAAAGAGTGTTGATGAGTTCCTTTAAAATGCTAGATTACCAGATCTATCTACAATATAGCACGAATAGGATGTCATTAGGCAACCATTCCAGCGCCAGCATCAACCATTCAAGTAGTTGCGAAAAGCACCTCACTCTCCGATCGCATGCTGGCAATCTGGCATCAGATGCGTGAGTTATGGCACTCTTCATTTTTTTTCTTTAGAACTAAAACTTCTGTCTGTGGAGAACGTTGTGTTTTGTGTGCAGCAATAAATGTTAATTGTGCGTCACAACCTTTTCCTTATTTAGTATATAATTAATTAATCTATTTAATTAGGTATAATATTTTGCATTAATATTAAAGTAGTTCCACTACAAAGCTAACATTACACATGTATTGACTGAAGAAGGGCAACAGGTATGGAATGGAATTCCTGAAAGTGACATATGACACCTGGTACGACAAAATATATGAACATTTCAAATTATTTTTCTCCCGTTTTCCTAAACCTGTTATCTTGTAACTTAATTAAATATGTTTTTGTTGTTTGTTGTTGTTTTCTGATGCCACCTATCTGACGTAGTCAGATCGAGGCCCACGAATTCATCGTGGCATGGGCAAGAGGTACGCCTGTCGTTGGCATTGAGCACCATACAGGTGACAGTGCGATTTTAGCTCGGTGAAATTCCCCGAAGGGACGATAGATGGCGACACGACCTCTATCTCCACCTCCACAATTTCTGCATGTAAACTGAAGGGGAGGGAAATATTCTCCAGTTCCTGCGCTCGTGATTAAGCCCACAAGACTACGGACCCACTGATTTAACGAGCACGTATTCCGTGTGTATTAAATATGTTACTTAGACAAATGTTTTGCCAAAATTTCATTACACTAATTGTTTTCTTGGTGTAAGTAATTTTTCCACATCTTTGTACAAACGAAGGGGATACGTACTATCTTAAGATTTAAAAATATCAAAAAATTATACATATATTAGTATATATGATACTTAAAAAAGAATGAAAATCCTTAAAGTAAGTGTAAATACGTAAATCAATCATCAGCTGAAGTGCTTAAACGTCTATAATGAGTACACTCATGAGTATCAAATTAACTCGTTTTAATTATTATAATGTTAAAAAAATACATAATACCATGTTGATCAGGTTGTTTGTTATTTATTTTTATAAAGCGCTCATAATAACTTGCATGTGATTGAAGTGAATTTAAGTATGCGCGCAAAATTACAACCTATAATGGGAAATTAATAGTTCCCGCTGATGAATGTCCTAGGTAGCAGAGTTAGCAATTTAATCTTTTAAGAAGTCAGTTTTTTTTACCCAAAATGCATTGAAAAAGGCACATTTTTTTAGTGTTTATAACTACTAAACACCATACTAATTCCAGCCTTCACCAAAAAAAAAAGAAAAAAAAATGACGGACGAAATTATATTCAGTACCAAAAACCAACTGCATCCCATTTTCAAAATATTAACACTAAATAATGCGTCATAAGACTTAAAAATAAGCGCAAATCAAAGAAAGAAAATATCAGTACCGCACAACAAACGGCCAAACCAGTTACGGCCAACTTTCGGTAACCCGTACGTTGTAAGGGGTCCACACAAGTGCTTAAATCAAATCAAACGACCATGCGAATACTCAAATCAAATAGATGCATCGAAATTTGTTCCTTTTTTAAAAATGATATTTGCTATCTATGTGTAGCTTAAATCTACTAAAAAATGTAATTGCTACACTAAACGCCGTTTTTAGCGAATTCCAACTTATACCTTCCAGCTTTGAGCCTTGGCAGATTCAAGAATTCATTCTCAAAACCTTACAACTGGCGTCTTACTTACTGATGTTAGTTCTGAACATTTTGTCCACGACCTTTGTTCAATTCCTTTTATTTATGATTTATTACATTTATATAAAATGGATTGCTTTTAGTGAAATTGTAAATCTTATCTGAATTTCTAACTTAAGGGATAAACTCGTATATGATTTTATATTTGAGGAGCTGAAAAAATAGTGTGTGCTTAATGTGCTACCTAAGCCTTGTTTTAAGTGCATGGTTCTCTTTATATTTTATGTGATAACGGATAATTATGTGCGTATAATTATGTGCGTAATGGAGAATAATAGGGGCTCCCAGGAAAGTCAGGTTTTGTGCCGTTAGCCGGATCTTACAAACACCTGCAAAACCATAAGATGACTATATTTTAGGCTTCCTAGAATCCTAGGCCCCTCCACAATGTGGAGGCAATGGGGGTGTATTATCAAATCGAACAGTATTTCTCTTGAAAAAAATAATTCACTTTGTGAATAAAAATTTTGATTTAATTTGAAATGAAAATTGAGTGATATAATTACTTAAAGCAATTTACTGACAGTTAAGATCATGTAGTAGAATATTTCTTTGGATTTGAGTTTTTTTTTGCGTTCTTTCTTTTCCTTCTGAATGTATCTATGTTGTGTGTCTATTAAATATAAAAGCAAAAAACATATTTTTTTTTTTTTTTAAAACTTTTTTCAAATTCTTCATTAATTTTTGAAATTATATTAAACTCATTTTGTTTTAAGGAATTTAATAAATGGTTAATTCTTATGATGCGCGTTAAATGGATACTGCGTCACAAATTTGTTTACGGAAGTAAGTGCATTCATTCTAGATAAAACAAAATTAAAAAAGGGACTGGCTATAATGTCTATCTTCGCTTCACTATATTTTGTTTGTCTATAGTTCCGAAATACCGAAGAAATTCTTTATCTTTGTGTCTTTTCCTTTTGTAGTTAGGATGATTTATTATGCTGGAAGGAGGATTTCGTCTTAGTCTTTTTTTTATATTTTATACCAGAAAAATGAAAGTATTTGAAAATAGTGTATTTTCGCAAATATTTTATTCTTTGGAAGTAATAAATCATGAAACATTTTACGAAAATTATTGCGGCTTCATAGAAAAAAATTTTATGATTATAATTTTGCAGCATTTAGTATAAACCAAATATCATTTGGAAACGACGAAGTATAATTATTCTAAAGAAAGTTTCATCTTAACTTTAAAAGGTTCGCTAAAAAAAAGGTTGAACTAATGTGATTATATCATGCAGAAAATCGACATTGTATATGTCGTAAGATTATGTGGCATGTAAACGATCCTTTGAGTGCCTGTTTGGCTTAGATGTTATCGGCAAAATTCAATTCCTAAGTCTGGTTTCGCATTGTCAGAGATCAGGTGCATCCATCTGGGAAGGAAACTGGGTGTCAAAATAACTTGCAGTGATTGGTATTCCCCCTTTGTGGTGCCTCACTAAAAGTGATTCCAGCTCCCAAGGAATTTCTTCATTTGTAATGGGAAATATCAATATAGAATCCCATTAGCAAAAAAAAAAAATAAAATGATAAGAGTTTTGACAAATTCTCACCTTGACTGTAATATGACGATGTACTTTAAAGATTCGGTGATGTTCTCACCGAACGTGGACGACCGCATATACTTTGTCTGCTATGCCGTTGGACTGCAACATACATTAATGTTTGGATAAATATATAATCATATGATGTATTTCAGAACTTTAAAAAATGCCTTACAAATTTAATAGGATATTGATGATGTGTGTGTGTGAATATAGTAGCTAAAAACTTATTAAAATTTAAAATATTTGTGATTCATCACTAACTAGTATATTTTTAATATTTATATATATACTTGCATATCCAAATTATATGAATTTTTTAAATAGTAATGGAAAAATTTCTGTTTCAAAAGAGTGTTTTACTAGTGTTGAAATTAAATAATTAAATAATAATAATTAATTACTTTAATAATGATAACATTAAATTTTGATAAAAAATAAATTTAATTATTTTAATATTTTTAAAGCAATCTTTTGGAAGTAAAATATTTCACATTTACTGTTTATATAAAAAGTTATTATTAAGTATATACATCGTAGCGATATACTGGCAAGTGATTAGTCAAATACCATTTGTAAAGCTTAGTAAGTTTATAAGTTATTGTACTAAAAACAACAAAAACAACCTATTAGGGGTTTTTTTCATATATCTATATATATATATAAGACGCATTTGTTGTCTGTTTGTGTATGTCTGTTCCATTATAACTCAAGATACAGACAACCAAATAACGTGAAATTTGGTACACGTGCACAGAATTACACGAGGAAGGTTCTTAAATAGGTTTGACGTTCATAATTATTTCCTAATTTTTTAAAATTTAATTTTTATATGATTTTCCTGTGTTATGACGTCATATCATGTCACGTTTCTCACTAAGTGGACAATTTATACTTTACATGCAGTTTTTCAAGATTACTACATATTTTTACTGT